>JAPYYV010012287.1:0-10640 GCA_030522625.1 Copidosoma aretas | reverse complement strand
CGGGAGGTGCGACTTTTATGGCTTGTTATAGCTAACGCGATCTCTAATTGGCTACGAGATTTTTGTGGCCTGCGCCGCGCCGTCGACGCCGCTCGAGCCGCCGTAACATGTAGCAGAAGAGCCCGCGGGCCGCGATCGTGATATATATGTTCTAATCTAAACTACCTTAACCTTACACCTCATAATTGATTGCATGTGTATTTGTGTACATGTATTTCTAAAAGACATCATGCATTTTCGTGATGACTATGCCATTAAAGAGAGAAAGACACCGCTGTTTGTGTACGTATACTTCAGGAAATCTGTAGCATCACGGCATCAGATCTGATCATCACCGTTGCTCGCATATGTGTTTACGCTCGCGTACGAAGCACGTATCATCTCGCGTTACTCGTGTATCATTAACACTTTCTGCACGTGCTCAGCAAAAATTTCTTTAGCTTTAAAGATCAAAATAAAACACTTACCTAGAATTTGACCGAGGACAGTTCGGCTATCTTCACCCAGGCAGGCACTACGGGCATCGAAAGAATTTGTAAATTGCACAAACGCGTATCCTTTGTGCATGGATATGCCTGGAAAAAAACAAAAAAAAAAGGGTTATTACTTCATATATTTTACTCAACACTGTCGTTACTTAGCACCAAACAAACAATCCACGGCTCATTTTATACTAAAATTGCTGGCTCCAAAAATATAGAGCAGAATAATAAAAATCTCTCTTGACGGAGTAATTTTTCGTGCCTTTATTGTTTCGTGCTATTTTATTGGCAGAGAAAGGGAGAGAGAATAGCAGATAGAGAGTGGGTGGAAGAGCAACAAACGCACAAAGTAAGAAAAGCCGTGGAAAAGTAAGCTGTTTATCAGCTAGTGGCAGGCGCAGCTGACTCGATGCACGGGATTTGAAGGTCTCGACTTTATTATATATTATTATATATATATACATGCGAACTCGCGATATATGGGTGTGTTCGTCGCCTGCCCCCTAGATAAAGTTTTCAGCGTTCCAAGCAGCGAGAGACAACTTAAAGGCGACGCGCACGCTCCTTTCCTTCTTTTAAATATGAAATTTCAAAAATGAACATTTTTCAAACATAAAGTTTCGTATGAAAAATCTTGTGTATAATTATGTTTGAGAAAAAGAGAAACAAATTGAAAATTAGAGTTTTATACCTTGACGAAATATATACAGGTACTTTTACCTGTGCCAAATACTTATTTAACATGAAACTTGCGATGGTAATCATTTTCTGAAATTTTCAGAGTTGACCACTATTATGTAATGCATGTATAATCTTCCGTAAAAATTTCACTGTATTTATCCTCTTTAAAGCAAGAAAAAGTATAAAACGGTGAGTGGTGGTAAAACAGGTAGCCCTCACGTCCTCTTAATATGTTATAGAAGCTTATGGACACATCGACCTGTCTATTGGACGAACGAGTGATGGATTGTAAATTGAAATATTTGTAGGAACAAGTTATACGAAGAAAGATGGAATATGTTAACGCAAGCTTCATTCGACAAAACAACATAATAACAGATAATTTCTCCCGCTTAAGATATTTAGAGCATAAAGTCAAGGGAAGACTAAAACGACAGTGTATGTAAACATAAGACGGGACTTATAGAGCACATGCAAAAAAATATTTACTGCATCGAGTAAACTGGACTTATTTCTTGGTTTAATTGTAATCATATTTATGAAAATCGCACTGTAATACGGCAAGTGGTAACTATATCCTTTGACAATTGAGTTAAAAAACAAGTTTATAATGATGACGTATATCCGAGTACATCGTTGAATGTACATACCCGCTAATCGTCCGTAACGCTGAAACATCCGCTCGACATCTGTTTTGCTACACTGAAAGGTATTGAGATTACCAACGAACACTCGAGAATTCATGGCCTGTGGGTCCTGTGAGTTTGTTTGATTCCCCACTTTGCTCATTTTCATCGCCTGCAACATAAGAATTCAACATTGACCTTAAATATGTGTTGTATGGCTTCTTCATAAGTGCTGTGTACGCCAACCTTCTAATATTTATCCATAAACAGTTCAAACGATTTCAAAAAAATTTCTAATGTATATTATACTCTGGTTTACACTATAATATTACCTACTCTTTTCATTCTCGATATCTCAATAAATTTAAGAACAATTAATAATTTTTGTCTGGGATTAGTGAAAAATAGGGAGAATAATGTTCAAAAAGAATTAGTAAAAAATCGTATGCAACCCACTCGAGGAAGCAAAGAAAGCCTCAGATTACATGATTGTCGCCTCGGGCGTCAAATGCCTGTGATCTGAGACATTCTGTCTTTTTTCTCTCCAAGTGTGTAGTATACTATATTGCTTCTTTACAGAGGAAGCTTTGTGTCGGTGAAAAGTTAAGATTTTTTGAAAATATATCCGGAATTTTTTTTTATCGTGTTAAGAATGAAAATACATCATTAAAAAAAATGTCTGTGTGTGTGTGTTTTTGTGTGCGTGTGTATGTGTGTGTATGTGCGTGCATGCGTGCGTGCGTGTGTGTTTCGGGTGAAAAATTAATATTTTATTTCTGAAACATTACTGTTCAATCATAAAGAGAAACATTATGTTTGGAATTGAACAGACTACACGTGTTTTATGTAAATTATATTTTACATGCTCTGTGTACGAAGCACAACTATTTTGTGTACAAAATTACGTGAATTTTGTGTCCGAAACTATATGAATTTTGTGTAATTTTTACAAATAATGAGTGTAAAATAGCAAACTGCACAAAATTTTTGACTTTGTATTTGTGTATATTATATGATAAAATAACTGAATAAAAAGACATTATTTTATAACCAATGCTTTTATTACATTATATGAGTTATTCAAAACTACTCTATTTAAGTTTCAAGTGTAAGATGAGTATAAGATCCTTATTTCTTACTCTGTTGTCGATCGCTTACTGCTCAGTAAAATACGTGTTCACTCGACGAATGACTAGATCACACTGTAAGCAAAGTATCTGGTGAGCTGCGCAGCTCATTGCGCAGTATAGAAAGCGTAGCTCAGCTAGGTCACTAACCACTGACTCACTCAGCTGACTAACCTCACAGTGTGACAAAGTGATCCATTGAGTGAACACGTATTATTACTGAGCAGTAAGCGATCAACAACGGAGTAAGAAATAAAAAGATCATATTTCGTAAGTACACTTATCTTACACTTAAAACTTAAATAGAGTAGTTTTTTATGACACATACGTATGTAATGTAATTATATAATATAATAAGTACTACAAGTAATACAATAATAATGTATATATAGTAAAGTCAGCAAATTGACTACGTAATCTATGCATTAGTGAAAAACAGGATATTTTGGTGTGTGAAAACGGATTTTCAAAATTTAGTGTTTAGAATATTTCTAATATTTTGTCTATGTCATTTAAAGTCTAAACAAACTGAAAACTTTGGACCTGGCTCCATTGTCATTTTTAGAAAACACATGTTAATTCATGAAGGATTTTCAAAAAACTTCAAAAAGCCTTGCCTGTCATTACCGTAATGGTACTTTTGTGGCAATTCTGAAGCCCCAAATTGGAATTTTTTAACAATATTTAGTTTGGTACATATGCATATCAAAATCTGTCGTACACTATAGTCATCTCATTGATCATTTAAAATACCTTTAAGTTTAGAGGCATTACGGTAAAAACCGTTCATTTTGGTCAACAGAATTCTCTACATGTACAATGACACTAAAACCAGGCGAATTTGAATTTTTAGTTAAAAAAAATTATTCAAAATTCTTGTTTGCTCTACTATACAAAATGATCAAATCCAAATGTCAAACAATGGACCACTTGACCCAATTAAACCATTTCTCTCGTGCAATTCAAAAGTGTCAGAACTAGGATTCACAATTGGAATGCCTTGTACACTTTCAAATTTTTTTGATCGTTTTAAACGACTATAAAGGGTACTCTTTTTCAGGTTCAGATTTTTGGAAAGTACAGCGTTATAATAGTATATTACGACTCAAGGCCGTAAAAGTAAAGAAAGTCTCAGATCGTCCGAACATTGTCGTCCGAGGCGAAGCCGAGGATGACAAACGGACGATCTGAGGCTTCTTTACTTACGGCTGTGGTCAGTATACGATTTTTCTGTGTCCCTCGGCCGGGACGTCGAATGGCCGGGCCGCGCAGCGGCCCGGAAATCCAACTTTCGGACGAGGTGTACAGAAAAATTAAAAAGTTAACAAAGGCAGTGTAAGCTGCTAAAAATCTTGTTTTGACTTGATTTCGACAGGGCTATCTAAAGAAAATTAGTTTACACTGTTTGAAAAAAGTTTTGGCTTAAAATAATTAAATGCGTTGTTTATAGACATGGGCTTCATGAAATATCGCAGTTTTTTTTTAATAACCTATGGCACGTACGTTATTAGAAACTGCTCTGTTAAAGTTTTGAATGTTGGCAGTGATGTTATATTAAGATTTAAAGACTGTGTTTTTGTGTGTGTCAAATTCTATCTCGTAGTAAGTCAAGGCCCAATTATGTCATTTCAGCTTCTCTCTCCTCCTTCGGCATCCGGCTTCTAGCGATCAAAATACAGTCCACTACCAATGTTTAGTTACACTCCAAACATTTAGGTTGACAGTCATTCTTCAATGTTTATTAATTTACACTGTTCAAAATCTGTTTATTCTTTTTATCGGAAAAATTCTGTTTGAAATTGAAAAGACTACACACGTTTTGTGTAAATTATCTTTTACACGAATTTTGTGTTAAGAGTACACAAATCTTGTGTTATTTAGCCATTTTACTCATATCTTATACACGAAAACTCTGTGTACGAAGCACAACTATTTTGTGTAATTTAAAAAAATAATAAGTATAAAATAGAAAACAGCACATAATTTTTAACTGTGATAGTTCTATCTTGTAGAACATTTAATAACTTTATTTTCTATTTTGAATTATCTTCCTACGTTATTTCGTTTTTTGTTTTTCAAAGGAACATTGATTTTTTTTTTTTTTTTTAATTAGTTCTTTTTCAGGTACCCGGGTATAAATTATGTTGTCTACTATAAACAGAAAAGGATGTTTCGTCCCGGGAGCACGCCTGGATTCATCAGTAAGGCTGACGATGTGCTCCCTGCCTTAGACACCTAGTCAGGGTACTCTAAATCCGTGCGTTTGCGGGAAAGCCGACGTGGTCAGTCGACCGCCTAGTGGAGAGTCAGGAAAGTCGTAACCATACCTGTAGACAGATTTAGATCATCCAGAGATTAAAATGTTTGTTTCCATATTTCTGTAGGAGCTCGGAAATAAATTAGAGTTTCGTACGTTATTAAGGGTATCATAACGATTATTTATGTTAAAAAAGCGGTTTTTTGCTCTTTTTGGCGGGAGAAATTTGTGAGTCTATTTCTAAAATAGTTATGTCTCATACAGAGTTGGCATAACTTTATTTTTCATTCAAGGTGGCTCATCACCCTTATATAGCCCATATTTTAAATATTTTATAACAAATGTTTATTGAAAGTTATGAGAAGTGTCATTTAACCTGACAATAATATAGCTGGTGCTAAATATCATGCGATTTTTTTTTATAAAATATTGTTGTTAAATTCTTCATATACCGAAGCTTGAAAAAAAATTTATAAATTACCTTAATCTTTTTCAATTTACTCTGATTTTTCTCTGATTCAATACATCTGATTTTTTAATTTTTCAGGTTCATTCTCTTCCTTGAACAAATCCATTGGGAGTTACCACGCAAAAACTTGGACAAGTTCCCAAGAAAATTCAGTTGTTTATACAGAAATACGGAGATAAGTGAACAATTGAATTTTCTGGGGAATCCGTCCAAGTTTTTGCAATTTTTTCCGCGGTAACTCCCAATGAATTTGTTCAAGGAAGAGAATGTACCCAAAAAATTAAAAATCAGATGTAAATTGAAAAAGATTAAGGTAATTTATTGATGATTTTTTTCAAGCTTCGGTATGTGAAGAATTTAACAACAACATTTCATAAAAAAAAATCGCATGATATTTAGCACCAGCTATACTATTGCCAGGTTAAATGATACTTCTCACAACTTTAAATAAACATTTTTGATAAAATATTCAAAATATGTGCTGGACAGGGGTGATGAGCCACCTTAAATCATCTTCGTAGGTTGTTTCGTTTCTATTCTATTAAAGAAATACCAATTCTTTTTTCAAAAATCATTCACATCTCAGGAACCCGTTGACAGATTTTAATGATCAAGGAATAAAAATGTTTGTTTCTATAATATCAGCTTTAAGTACGCTAGCTAAACTCAGTGTATCTACGCTAATTGACATATTTGTTGTAGAATAATGAGTAGTGGACTCGCGTAAGTACGCTAGCTAAACTCAGCGTATCTACTATAATCAGTCATGTGTCAGTAGTCCCATGGCTGATTTTTACGAGAGTGGTTAAAATTAAGTGAAGATCATAAATTCATTATTTCGAAGGTGTGAAATTTTATCTAAAATAGATCAAGCAATCAAGAAAATAAAGTTAGCATAACAAATAGTTGAGGTAGCTTTGTGCTTATGGCAGCGGTTTATTATCATGTGATGGAAGGAAAACAAATTAGTGTTATTGATGTGCAATTATACGTGTATGTGCTCGATAAGCAAAAAAAATAATTGTGCAGAGCTCAATGACTTGATGGTTGGACTAGAGACACAGGAACGCAAAAAAATATTTTTTTTAAATAAATAACGGTTGTACATCCTGCGCTTACGACTTACATTAGAATCACGAAAAGATTTCCAAATGTAAAAGCAACACTAACCTTCTGATGCCATTGTTGTGTTCGATGTTTTTCCAATCAGCATTTAATTGTATGTTCCTATACGGGTACATTATATTTCATGCTTACAAAGCAACGCTGAATAATTTAACAAACTCGTATACTTATACGGCTCTATATTCCTTTCCTAAATATGTACTGTACATCACGTGTCTGTACGTAATATATTTACCCGAGTTCTCCAGTTGGAATACCCACGCGCGAACACTCATAGAAAAGTAATGCATTCCGGCGCCTTTTTTCTTCCACCCAAATGTCGGGTAATTTGCTCGTGTGAGTGAGCATTATTCGGGCTCTCTGGACCTCTATCGTTGATTAATTTACTACCAGAGCCGTCTGAGTTAGAGTCGAACCGTATGGTGGATAAT
This sequence comes from Copidosoma aretas, assembly GCA_030522625.1. NCBI lineage: Eukaryota > Metazoa > Arthropoda > Insecta > Hymenoptera > Encyrtidae > Copidosoma > Copidosoma aretas. The sequence continues at coordinate 3,442 of JAPYYV010012287.1, read as the reverse complement.
AGAGGGGATAAATCGATTCCAGAACCTAATGAGCGAAGTGTAAGCTGAGAGAAAGAAGGGAATGGCAGGAGCTTTACGAATCGTTCAAATAATGTACTAGAGGTAATTTTGAGCTTAAATTACTCGTTCCCCTGCTTATTCATTATGCACGCCGTGAATTATCAGATAACTATGCTTACAGCCAATTTTTTGTTTGCACTGAAGTATGAAGCATCATAGTCATTTCTCGAGCTTGGAATTGCTGGATTTAAATTTATCAAAAGAGCGAGTATACTTGTATGATTATCAAACGAACGTAGATTAATTACTCTGTACAAAACAATTAATCTTGGATGCAAAATTGAAGGTGAAATAGTTGCAATGAGTAGTCTGACGTTTTAAAAATACTTACTTTGTGAAATAACTGAACTGAAATAATTGGGTGTTACTATAAAAAATGTTTCTCTTTATCCTTCATTTATGAGAACATGCAATTTATAATACAACATCTGAACACACGCAATGGCGAGAAAGGCAGAGTGATAGGCGTGAGAATGCAAATTTTTGCATTAGCACCACAGCGGTAGGAGTCGGCTGAGTAACAAAATGGTACGTCGAAATGCAAGGCGCAATCAGAACTCGTGATTTCATGAAGTTCTTGGTTGCTTGTCTAGTCTATTTGCAGCGGGCTACGGCCACCAAGAAAAATTTGATGAGGGAGAGAAAGTTTACTATTAGTGTGATGTAGAGCGTGCTTTGAAATTTTCATACTAGGCCGTCTCGACATCTTTTGTGGTGAATGTTGTATCGAGAGTAGAGGGAAATAAATAAATGAAAATTGCATTATTCAAGCAGGATGGATGCGCTGGAGAATCAACTCTGAGTGTATTATCTCGTTCAGTGGGTGATCCCAATAAATATCAGACGCGCTTGCAAAATGTGCAGTAGTCTGGATCATGTAAATTTGAAAAGTGCACATGTAAGCAATTATTGCTAGAACATATTCTGGATCCACGTCGCTTCTTACGTCTTTTCGGAGTGTAAAGGTGCATATTAGAAAACAGAGATATGTCAGCATGACCTGGGGGATATTAGCGCCTAAATTATTTAGCTAGTTTCTCGTTTGAGGATCTAGAGAGGTGCGGTACACATTTTCTAAAGGTAATCAAAATGTTCAACAAAATGCGATGACTTTGATGGATGTTGGTCTTCGTGATTTGGGTGGTTTAAGTAATGCCACCTTGCGTCTGAGAACAAGAAAGAGATAAAGAGCGAGAGAGAGAAGTAGAGTAAGTAGAAGTATGGAAATAGTGTAGACTCCTCATGTGTCTTTAATAATTAAAGCGAGCTTTCAATTTAAAATGGGTAACATCGGTCTTTCATTTGTTTGACTCGTTTTAACTTTAATTTCGAAGTTGTCATTTTACTCTGCTCTGTATGTTCCGTGTAATCATTGTGATAATTTTTTATGTTTCGGCCACAAAAATCGATCCAGGCAATTTGTTGTTTTATCAGATATCTTTTCCATCAAGCACTAATTAGAAGCAATTCGTGGATATAATGTACAATTAAAGCACCTTCGCGGAACTATTCGAGGCATTCTGTCGTTTCATTAATCAATAGTCACATATATTTGTGTACTGCGAGTCATTTGAGCCTTTAATTGGAAATCAAACAACTCCGCCGGAGCGGCTAAATTGCTTGTGCTCGTGCGCACTTGTTCAGAGTTTAGCATTTCGTTTTATTTAATGATTAAACACCTATTTGTTGCTAATTAAATACAATTAACAGCCTTGCAATCTCGTTGTCTCGTTGTCGTTCGCAGGGGGTAGTATTCGATTTATTTTGCACGCAGTACAGCGCAGAAATGCTTGGTAAAAACGTGTTCGAGCCTTGACTGAATAGAAATCGTAAATTATCATTAGTTATTTTTATTTTTGCTCGATAAATGATATTCTCGAATGTGAAAATACCTGTGTATCATTAATAAGACGGACAATAAATCAACCATTCGATTGGAAGCTTTCCACATCTTCACTCAATGTTCCTCTAAATGCTTCATTGGATAATCAAGATTGCTCGGTACGTTTTTTATCTTGATCATTCGAGAGTGCTCTTTTACTGGAATACGGCAATAAGAGAAGCTTAGAAACGCAAAGGCGCTTCCGGAAATCAAATGCAGGTATTCAGAAGCACATAGTAGAGAGAGCGCTTTTAATTAGGATAAACCGTGGTATAGGCGGAAATCCGCTCAAAGGTGGTAAATATTACTCTGTTTGCTTCATTTCAAAATAAATATGTATGTTTGCTGGAAAATGAAAGTAAATCGATCAAGATCAATCTACAGTAGTTGACCTAACTTATTAAATGATTTTTTTTTTCATAGTCATATTAATTTTATTTCAGGATTCGATACATCCAGGCTATTTTTCTATTTCCACAACTCCCGCTGCCTTTGGTATTTCTAAACTGAGAATTGTGTTTATCATTGTGTCTTCATCTGATATTCCCCTCTTATTACCTAATTCTCATTATCCGGTTTGAGACTTATTTCAACACTTATATTGAGACTCGATTTGTCTACAACCCAGAATCCCTTAGACTAATTTAGATCTTTGGAGATTAAAAATTTTGTCTTTACCAACTCGCAGTACTTATCTCAAAAAAATTTTATTTTTACAATACATTCTTTCATCATTTTGATTTTTCAATTATAAAAAAACTGTATGTCTTATATACTATAGATCTATAATATACCTATAATCATATTTTCTTATTAATTTTATTTCATAAGGCATAAAGTAAGCTTGTTTTACTTTTTTTTTTTATCTTTCAAAAGCTTAATTAGTACGAAAGATCTCAACAGTATAGAAATAGGTCGCAAAGTGAATTCTCACTCTCTAAAAAAGAAATAAATCGCATGGCACGAGTTACCGGCATCAACCACGAGTCTGACCCACACGAGTGCTGGGATCGTCCCAGACGAGTTTCGTACAAGATTTTCCTACCTCAGGCGTTTTTGAGTGCTTGCTGTATACCCTCGGTAGCAAAAAACGCATTTGTATTCCGATGAGGAGTCAGTTTTTTGATAGATGGCTGACGAGGGTTGGAATGTATTGAGAGTCATTTAGGTGGCCATAATCCGCATGAATGCTTGTGCGTGCACGTACATGTTAGTATATTTTTTCTGTCGGAAGACGGTCTTAGTGATAAATATGGAAAAAGGAAATCCGTTAGATTTAATTCGAAGGGTTGGTTAGCTCTCTTTTGGTCGTTTAGTACATAACTTTCGTATTCTCTCTCTCTCTCTCTCTCTCTCTTACACGTTCTCTCTGGAACGTTGCGCGGGCTCTATTTCGGCGAGCGCGCGCGATTAGGCAAATAGTAAGTCATTATTAGTGCGTGACAATTGGTTAACAGGAGGAACCTTCCAGCTCAGTAGGGGGAAGGGGAGAGTAGGTGC
>JAPYYV010012286.1:0-10767 GCA_030522625.1 Copidosoma aretas | reverse complement strand
GTGATTGGCCGAGATAGGAACGGAAGACAACAGGAAGTTCACTATTTGACCATAAGTCATTAGAACCTTCCAGAATCTTCCCGCCCAGCTCTCTTGCATTCTTGTCAGCAAGTCATTACCCAGATTAGTATATGAGCAGGTCGACCGCCCGAGCTCAAGCAGACTTGCTGCACAGTCAGTTTAAGGTCCAGACTCTGCCGGGACGATTCCGCTCAGAGCCTTCGTGTATTCAAAACTCTGCCGGGACGATTCCGCACAGAGCTTTCGCGCCCCCTTTTCTTGCTGACAAGATTTGCATCCGTTCATATAAATAAAAGTTAGTTTCGTCTCAAATAAGTTACATCTCAAATTATTAAAAACGCTTACCTTTACCTTAATCAGATCAGGCGCGGAACGCTTACCTTTACCTTAATCAGATCAGGCGCGGTCGGAAAATTTACACGGGACAGCACCTTCGGGGACGGATTCCCAACAGGTGTTACGCCGTATAACCGTTTGCCCTTTTTATACAGACTAACAACTCGTGTACGGATGCGCAAAATCGTTAGTCCGAATATATAGCAGGAACTTGTGCTTTTAAGTATATTGCTTTCTAGCACAGGCAACTGTTCTGTAATGTCTAAAATTTTAATCACCGAATCGACACCCAGGCTATTAAGCGGAAGCTTAGGCCTAAATTAATAAAACCCTAGTTGCGTCTTTCCAACGTAACAGTGAACAGAAAATAATGGATAAATTAAATTTTTATTTGGACTACAACTTAAGTTATGGAAATGATTAATTGATTAAAGCTAAGTAATTATGCAGGTATGTGTGAGTATTCCTAATTATTTTGTATTTTTTTATTTTTTTAAACTCCTTTGTATGTATTTAGAATTTGTAAATAAAATGTTAACTTTATTTACGAAAAATAAAGGAAAGGAATGAATGTATAGTGATAGCGCAACATGCCCAATTGTTTACAAATTATGAATATGTAAAAGGAAATTATGAAAAAATAAGAAAATAAAAAAAAAACAAGAAAGAACCGTACATACCTGTTCAATCACTTAACCGTAATTGATTAATTATCGCTACAACTTGAGTTGCAGTGCGAATGACAAAATTAAATGTATCCGTTATTTTCTGTTTTCAATATGTAAAATCTATAATTAAAAAAAAAAAAAACGTCAGAAGGAATCAAATAAATCCAAAGTTTAAGTTAGATTAATCAAATTAAGGCGTATTAAATGTTGTCCAAAGTCATTTTAGTCGTATTTTACGGAGGCAAATTGAAACCACACGCTAGCACGCTGCATTTTGTCGTCCTGTACGCGTTTGACGCACCAGCTCGCTTACACTTTTATTATTATTAAAGCAAGCCTCGAAATCATTCCTTCAACTTAAAAAGAGTCATTTTTGGTAGATTTTGACCTCCTATATCGATTGGCGGTATTATTTTTGCGATTAGAGTTGGCCCTTACGTTTAAAAACCGATTTAAACTTTAAAAAGTTAATTTTGACCTTAAAAACGGCATTTGCAGGAAAAACTGATTTTGCCATCGAAAAGAGCAGAAAAAATCTATCGACTTATATGTTTGGATTAATTTTATCAAGTCTTTTTAATTGTATTTAAACAGGCTGAACATCGGGTGTTTTTGGTAAAAAACGTTTTCAAAGCCCTCAGTAGCCCGTTATTTCTGGACAGACCCATATACAGCTCCGCTCCTTTCCCGCTCTGAAAGCCGACCCCTTATTAACAGATCATTATTTTAAATTTATGTGGAATTTCTTTTTTCTTTGAATCACCTGATATTATTCATTCGTTTGCTTGTTTTACGTTTCAATACATATTTTAACTCGTTATAGTAGAAAGTACACTAAATGCTGCAACATGACGCATGATGTTACTGTCCCGCAATCTATTAAAAACTCAATAGGAATAGATATCGATTTTTTTAAGTGAGTTATCTGCTACTGCAAGACAATATATATTATAAGCTTGGAAGTTTTTTTAAACTGATAATAAGAAAAACTTACGTATTACAGGGGATTGTTTGAGAGTTGATTCATAGATATTATCAGAATTATTAGATACTATGTTGATGTCATTTAGATGACTCAATAATGACTTTAATACTAAATGCTTCGCCTCTTAAAAATTTAAGTTTACGTCAATTAAAGTGCATTATGCGCAAATAATTCAACCATTCAAATCTCTCTCTCTCTCTTTCTCTCTCTATACCTCTGACTATACGATAAGCGCCATGTTTTCGGTATCACGAAATTTCTGACACTCGTGTGACTCGAGAGTCAGAACTATGTAAACTTTAACTCATATTCCTAAATATTAACGTAGTTGTATTTCCAGAATTCTGTTACAAACAACCGCTATCACAGTCTATTACTATGATCTGGTCGCCAGTTCTAAAACACTATGATGTGATTGTCCTACTACTTGTGCTTCATTATCCTTGGTAGCAGGTCCTGTACGGTATTTTGTAATGGCCATGAAGTTCGCGGTTATCCACATTTATATATTCCCTGACTGCTCTCGTCCTCTTGATGTTTTGTCAGAGGAGAGATTTATCGAATGAATCTCTGGAAAGCCTCCCTAAAAACTTGTCTAGATAACTTCTATTTTTTCGAACAATCTACAATTTCGATGACTTTACTTTGGACTACTTAAATGTATTTCCAGGATAATCTACACAGATATATTTCTTAGGTCTTGTAGGTATCGCCAAAGTAAACGTCGCAAACTCTGCGGCAGTCCGACTCGAATTATTATCCTAACACGATTCATCTACTTTTAGTGGTTTCTTTATGGGGATGGCGATCTCGCAAGCTAATCTCAGATGGCGCAACGGGTACTTGGCCTCAAACCAATGAGAACACCAGCGCTATTCTTGTTTAATACGTATCAAAACTATGTTTCATTTGAAAAATGTGTTTAAAGTTTATTTGGGATTCACTTATGTCATAATATTATCTATAATCGAAGTTAAAACACATTTTTCAAATAAAACATAGTTTTATCATATATAAAACAAGAATAGCTTTGAAAAACGCGCTGGTGTTCTCGTGGGTTGGAGGCCAAGTACCCGTCGCGCCATCTGAGATCAGCTTGCTAGGTTGTCATCCCCATAGGCCCCTGCTGGTCCTCAGCTCTGTCATCTGTTACGCAACCCTCCACCATATAGGATATCCAAGCTAAAAAGTGGGGTAAATTATCATGCAGGTCGCATTCGTACAGGAGGAAAATCGGAGTCGAGATCTTATACGTAATCCAGTAAAAAATTTTCATTCATTAAAAAAAGTACAGTTATACATTAGGTTTGTACTTAAACAAACCGTTATTTTCTTACAATCAATTGTATTTTGCATTATCTTGTTTTAAGAATTCCGAGAACAATTTTACATTAAATAATTAAGGAAATTCTCTTAGAAAAAAAAAAATAACATTTGAAAAGACTCTTTTGCTGTTCTTCCATAATGTAGTCACCGTTTATCTTGTGAACAATCGTATCAATGTGCTTATATTTTTTTTCTGCTTAAAGAATTTTGTTACCGTATACACGCAAACACATGTATTGCAAGGCATGCCCACCTCTCCGTTTTGCATTTTAGTAAAAGAAAATCATCTCGTAACTTTTTACGATTTTTTATTATTGATAGATTCTTGGTTGATATATTATTTTTGCTTTCTATCTTTCGAGCCCTCTACTCTATAGAGGAAGACAGATTGTTTGTCATCGCTAATGGATCTTCTCACTTAACCTAAATACAATTATACAATATAAATAGTTGGCCTCCCTGCGCACTTCATGCGCAAACCTTTCGTTACTTGATCCAAAATTACTTTACGGTCCGTTACTGTTGCTGTGAGCCCTGTGTACAAGCCAAGTGGCAGGCTATCTACAGTCCATCTACCGCCTGTCGTTAAGTATGTATACGGACCGCACATGGCTGCATCTGTGCATTCTGCCACCTGTGTACTGACTGTACAGAGCTATTATACAATCGTCCTAAGTTTTGCTGTTCTTTGCTGCTATGTGCTGGGCATTACTAGAGGCTGCGTTCACAGGAACAGATTCATACATCCATCGTGATCGCAGTGACTTGGTTTCCTGACGTTTGATAGAAGTCCTAAAGATCTTGTATGAATTGTAGAATGGACGAAAGTCTACGTGAGTACAACACAATGTTTTCTTCATAGTATAGAATCATTTTTTTTGCAAATGGAAAAAATTATAGGGACCATTTTTCTGTGTATGCGATTTTACGTAATTCTTCTACACGGTTACATGCTGAGCTGCTGTTTTTTTAATATTTGTATATATTTGGATTATTAATTTCACGTATACGCATTTCTGGGTTTTTACGTGTCTACCTTTCTTTCCTCATCTAACCTACCTACCCAACTTATCCCTTCTTTCTTAAACTTCTCAGGTTCATCTCCCCCCCCTCGAGTATGCGAGTCTTTTGTGCAGGCCCCTAGTGCAAAGTTTCCCTTAGACGACTTGATTATTCATCCTACTGGGTACTATTCACAGGGCGTAGCGATCGTCTCAAGCAGACCCCGGCAGGTATCAGATCAATGAAAGGATCTCCTCCATTAACTATCAACCTTACAGTACCGACGGTTAAAATCGATAGTGACTTTACCGACGAGCTGGACAGGTGTTGGCTTTCCTCGCAAGGAAATACAACTTTTGGAGGTCCAGACATCATTCAAAAAAACCCACTAATGGTCTTACAAATTAGATAAGTGGTTTTTCGGTATCCTAGGTGCTTTTCCTATCGAAAAAGCCCGAGAAAAAAATCTCAATAATTAAACGACAGAATTCGGACTCCGGTTCTTCGGAATTTTTCAGACCAGGCAGCTATAACGCTAACCACTAGACATCGAGGCACCGGTTTTTTACCATTAAATATCTAAAAAAAGAACGGTGCAGTTAATTGATTTGAACTTCTGGATTCAACATTCTAAGGAAACTACGAACATCATGTCGAAGTTTTATCGAAATTCATCGGAAAACACTGTGTAATGAACGTCCTTAATCAGATTGTACTTTTAACAACGAAGACATTTCACAAATAAAAACGGCAGTCAGTAAATTAGTAAAAAGCTTTTTCAACAACATTAGCCTACAATTATTTTATTTAAAAAATAAATAATAATAATATGATTAAAAACGTGAGGAGAATCTATTTGTATGCTCTATAGAGAAGAACTATTTTAAAAATAAGATTCTTTTTTTACCTATGTAATACAAAAAATATTGTTAAATTTTTTTGGATTTGAAAACATTTGAACATGTCATTTAAACTTATTACTAAAATCGATATGCGTAATATAACAGTATTGATGCAAAAATATTATTGCGGTGTATAAACTAAGCTATTTAATTATCCATAAAATATAACTATTTACGAAATCAAATTAATATTCTTTCACTCCAAAAACGTTTTTTTAACACCACTTATCGTTAAAACCACATTGATAGGGTATACATCTCAAAATTTTCTCCTAAAACAATATAAGGTTATAAAAACCCATTTTGAGCCCTGAAGCATCGAAATCTTAATGTGGATTTCTGAGATATGACTGATTTTTTTCAAAAAATGTTGTTTTGCTTTGATAAAAGAACAAAATAAAGTAAAAAGATGATTCAAAATTTATAATAAAGCTGTTTTAATGATCTACGAGATACAACTATTAAGGAAGTCACATTAAAATTTGTATACCCTAAAAGTAGCAAAAAACGGCTTTTTGGACCCAGAAAATCGTAATACAACTTTAATAAGGTACAGAACTTCAATTTTTTTCGAAACCGATACAAGGATATCAAAACAAATATTTTGAGCTTTGAATCATCGAAATCGCCCGGAGCATTTCTGAGAATAATAAAAAAAATGGTATTTTTTTATGAAAAAAAACGACAAAGGTTAGAAAGATAATAAAAAATAGGAAATGAAGCCGTTTTAATGCTCTGTGGGATATATTTATTCAGAAAGCTAAAATTTAGTTGTTTTACCCAGAAAATAGCAAAAACCGATTTTTGGACACCAAAAATTGTTATAACAACCTTGATAAGGTATAAAACTTGACTTTTTTCCGAGCTACTATGAAGGCATACAACCAAACATTTTAAGCTTTGAATCATTAAATTTGGACGTAAAGTTTCTGAGATATGACAGATTACATAGATACATAGACACACAGACACATGCATACAGACAGACTTTTTCTAAAAATGGTATTGTTGCACCTTAGACACTATACAATTCTAACGTTTTTCCACGAAACGACTTTTTTTACTGATTCAAAGCTTTTTTAACCACAAACATACATACTAGCCTCGCGTACTGCAGTGACGATTTTTTTATCGATGTTTTATCGATAACGATATTTGTTTTTTTTTACTAATGTAAAGGTTCGTATTTAAAACGAAGAAACATATATTTCTTGTACGAATCTGATTTTTGAGAATATTAAACAAATAACAACCTTACGAGTCTTGTGTAACGCACATACATGATGCTTCATTATTGATTTATCTTTTTAGCAGCGTAAACATCTTTTCAACACTTGCTCCCTTGTCAGTAAATAATAATAATGGACAACACAAATTAGTTGTTAGAGCATGACTATAATTTTTTTTTTACAAATTTGAATATTTCGACATCATACTAATCTCCTTCTCAAAGATGTACAAAATACATAAATTTAACATTTTGATCTGCTAATACACAAGTTAGAGGTACAAATAATACTAGGAAACACAAGTTACTAATTTCGGTGCAAGTAAAACACATTACAAAAATAAACAGGGCGCAATACGCTAACACATGTTCATAGTTTTAGATAGATGTCAAAACAAAAAAATCAAGCGGGTTTACTAATAAAATAACACAATTGAGAATTATAAAGTTGCCACGGCATACAGGATGGAGGATCATATAAAGAAAACGAGAATATGAACTGGTAAGGCAGCGATACGTAAAATATGGAAGTGATAGAAAAGAAAGTGAACAGGGATGTTGTGCAAATGTAATTCCATCATTGTATCAAACCTACGGGTAATAGGTGTAAATGAGGTGTAAATGAGGCGTAAATGACACCCATTAAATTATTTCTAGATTTTGTTAAAAAAATTTTCTCCTTGTGTCACGCAAAAACTTCTTCTATACATAATTCAGTTTCAGAGTATTTAATTTTTTTTTTTTTATGTATATTATTTCTACTGGTACACCAAATAAAGTTGATTTTTAAGGGCACCCTCTACCACCTTCGTGTGGAGGGTATTGATTCAAACCCCCACTATATGACCCCTTTTTTACCCTAGTCTTCGTCCTAACCCATAACCCATATCCTCATGTCCTATCTTCCCCAACTAATATTACCCTCTCAAGCGCCCACGGAGCCCACCTTCGGGTGGCCCTGTGATGCAAAACTAGCTACGAGACTTTGGGAACAAATTCAAGCCGGAAACCACTCTAAAAAAATTTCTGAGGTGCCCCGACTAGGATTCGAACCCACGCCTTTTTTTAACAAACCGCAACTGACAAAGACTTGCGCCTTAACCAACTTAGCTACAACTGCTCCTAAGCTTATCTAATTGTCGGTTAATATTATTGGAAACAGTGATACATCGACGGTTCGGTAAAAGAAAGAGCTTACTCAGATATGTGGTTGAAAAAGAGCCAACTCAGATTCGGGCTAAAAAAGCAGTCAACTCAGATTCGGGTTCAAGAAGCAGCCAACTCGGAAAAAAATTTTTTCATCAAATTTTTGAGTGGCAGCACTGCTATTCTGTACACAATATAGATATAATCAGCGCTCTTGCGAGAAATTTATAAATAAGCTATATGGGCAAAACCGCAAAGACCCAGTAATATAAATCCCAAGATTTTTAACCCAGTAACCCGGGGAATAGCGAGTAAATAATATAATGAAAAAATAAATCATCATAAAAATAGCACCATAACCTAAATCTCAAGCTTATTAACCCAGTAATTCGGGGAATAGCCAGGTGAGAGTATTTTGCTTAATCAAAATATTAAAATAGCAACGTTACCTACATCCCTAGCGTCTTTAATTCAGTGATTTTTTAATAATAACTCGCTGTCCCCCGGGTAACTGGATTAAAAAGCTTGGGATTTAGGTTATGTTGTTATGTTTATAATAATTTATTTGCTTACTATATTATTTACTCGCTGTCTCCCGGGTTACTGGATTAAGAAGCTTGAGATTTAGGTTATAATGTTATCAAAGTAATAACTTGTTAAATTATTACATTATTTAGTCCCTGTCTCCCGATTTACTGCGCTAAAAAGCTTGGTATTTGGGCTATAGTGTTATTTTCATAATATTTATTTTCTCATCGTATTATTTACTCACTGTCCGCCGGGTTACTGGGTTAAAAGCTTGGGATTTATGTTACTGGGTCTTAGCGGTTTTGCCCATATAGCATATTTAAATTTCTTGCAAGTCTGCCGGTCACATTTGAGAGCGCTGATTATATCTATATTATGTATAGAATAGCAGTGCTGCCACTACAAAATTTGATAAAAAAAAATTTGTTCCGAGTTGGCTGATTCTTGAACCCGAATCTGAGTTGGCTGCTTCTTGAACCCGAACCTGAGTTGACTGCTTTTTCAACCCGAATCTGAGTTGGCTCTTTCTTTTACTGAAACTTCGATATATCATTTCTGAATCATGATCCAAAACGATCGACTTATCAAACGCAAAAGTATGATTGTACTGTATTGCATAAGCAGCAATAGCAGACTTATCATCACGGTTTCTCACAAATCTTTCATGCTCACTCATGCGAATGCGGAGGAGTCTGTTACTCTCACCTATGTAAAAAATACCATATTTGCAAGTTATCATATGCAATTTTCAACTTTTTTCAGAACTCGCAATTCTGTCCGTTCCCAGTCTTTCAACATGAGTAAACTTATCAATGCTGGAGAAAATTAGTTTCATCCCAAACTTAGACAAAACACCACGCAGAGAACCCTTTATGGAATAGAACTAAATCATGTACACAAAAAGTTTCTACGTAACAAAAAGTAAATTGTAAAAAAAATCGAGACAGAATTTAATAAGTGTCTTTTATACCTTATTTACGCATATTACACGTAGGTTCAATACAATACTGGCATTACATTTGCACAAAGTTCCTGTTCACTTTCTCTTCTTTTCTATCACTTCCATATTTTCTGTATCGCTGCCTCACCAGTTTATATTCTCGTTTTCTTCATATACTCTTACATCTTGTGTCGTTGTGTCCCGTGGCGACTTCATGATTGTCAATTGTATAATTTTAGTAGTAGGGACGTTTAAATTTTTTTTTTGACATCTATCTAAAACTATGAACATGTATTAGCGTATTGCGCTCTGTTTATTTTTTTTATGTGTTTTTCTTGCACCGACATTAGTAACTTGTGTTTCTTTGTGCTATTTTTACCTTCAACTTGTTTATTAGCATATCAAAATATTAAGTTTTTATATGTTGTAGATCCTTGAAAAGGACATCAGTATGATGTCGAAATATTAAAATTTATAAAAATTAAAAAAAATAGTCATGCTCAAAGAACCAATTTGTGTTGTCTATTATCATGATCTTTGTTTTTCTCTGTTTTATCTATGCTAATACTAAATTTAAATACAAATTAAATGGCAAGAAGATTAACTTATTAATCCGATTTTTGCATTCAGTATTTGATTTTTTGTATGGAGCTTTTCGAGATGCTCCAGATTTAATTTGAAAGCTCCGGTGCCCCATAGCACGGATTTCATCTCTCTCTTTTATTATACTATTTAAAAATAATTGACGATCTGTCGTCTTAAAATGTTCTTCTATTCAAACAGTAACAAACTTTAATTCTATTCACCCTTGCATATTATGAAATTTTAACAAAGAAGATATAAACAAATACGAAAACTTATGTGGTAAGAAAACATCATAAACTCCTTGGCTAAGAGGATCGGTAGTTTAAAATTATTCACTACCCAAAATCAGTGCCTATAACGGCTCTATCATAACCTCCTATGTGAAAAATAAGTAAATATAATAAATGCAAATTTTTTACATGAATTCAATTGCTTCTAATTTAAATAGAAAAGCAGGTGAAATAAAAGTGGTTATAAACAGGCAAAATACCATACTAGTCACGAGCAATGCACTGAAACGGAGCGCAATTTATATTTTTTATCATTTTCTATAAATGCCACTAATTAATTCTTGATGTTTTGAAGATGTATTTGATCTTTAGGGGCAAGAATTAACACATACACAATATGTCGTGCGACGTTTCAGCAACTGGTGCGTTGCCCTCATCAGGCTTTATTAAACAGTTGAATAAATACACAATTCATTAAAACACAAGATTTTTCGGAGTACATTAAACAAGATTACAATTCTAAAACTTAATCACAACAAATATAAATGAAACAGTGTAATAAAAAATGTAGAAAATTACCTAATGATGAGAAAGTTAAATAAATAATACTAGGCAGGGAGTAGTACTGTCTCCATCGCCAGTCAAAGTATAAGTGCTGATAAGACAGTTAAATGTGCAAAGCGGTTGAAATGACTTATAAGTCGTTCGATTTGTTTTGAAATGTTTGTTTATATATATGACTAAGATGCTCAGTATCCTCCTGTCGATTGGTGGTATTATTTGTATTCATAATGAAAAACATTTCAGAGATACGGCGCGGGCGCTTCTTTCTATTGTTTTCAACATCTACAATTTTAACTCTATTGAAAT
>JAPYYV010012285.1:0-17614 GCA_030522625.1 Copidosoma aretas | reverse complement strand
GGCGTAAAATGACTGGCTTACTTCTCGCGTTATCACCTCCCCGAGAGCCAGAGAGACGTGGTTGTAAGTGCATATGCGCGAGGTATTCGGGAGGCGAGAGCCATGTGCGGCTTATCGAAGAGATGGGATGTCGAACAAGCGATGGAGTGTGCGGTCTGATGTTATATACGTATACACGCGTACGCGGAATGCACGAGTTAACGCGAGTTTGGTAATTCTTGCGATTGTGCGTTCAATTTTTTTTTTCTTTCGTATCGAACGTGGAAATTGGTGAAAAACTGCGTTCTCGGCTCGTTTGAGTGGGAGGCGAGAGGTGGAGACGAATCAAGAGGAACGGGCGGGCGGGCGGTGATTAACTTTCGGGACTATCGTTCGTCAAGTATATCTATCGCGTTGTGAATCTATATGTGTCACTATACGATTGTAGGCCAACGACCGGGTCGGACTCGATGCATTACATACGCATACTTTTAATTCTCGATTTGCCCGGGGGATCTTCTCGGAGATTCGATTAGAGTGAACGTTCTGTGAAAAAATTGTTTTTTAAATCAATTCTAATTAGCTTTTTATATCTTTTGTATCAAACCTGGTAATCATTACTCGTTGTCTTTATAATAATCGGTGGATTGGTGCGTTTAAATAATGTTGCTGCGCTGTAGCACGGCTATATTGTACACATTTTGTTGAAGGGATTTTTTTCCGTTGAGCTTGTGAATAAATAAATAAATAATGCAAAAAAAGAAATATGACTCAGTTATTTAAACCAAAAATCGCACATCACAGTTTGCTTCGTAACATAATACTCCGCAGTGTCGGTACAGCTCTCCGATAATACTGTCCCCAAAAGCTGAAAAAACCACCGTGAAACCGGAGCCAAAATACAGGGCACATAACTCCCGCACCGCGCGACAGCCATAATTACGGCCATCTCAAACGACCGCGTATAACAAGCGACGCAATATAGGATGGTATGGCGGATTACGCATACATATATATGTATACATACGGAGAGCTGCGCGCAATTGAGACCGAAATTCCAGGGCGTCCCTATGATATTACGTCCCATATATATACACATGCACTGCAGAGGAGAAAAGGGCTTTCCCTCCTCCTTCGGAAGATCGTCGGAGGATATACATATATATCCATCGTACGCGCGACACATCAAATTGCGCTTAATAATCCGCTGAAAAGCTGCACCACTACGTGTGCGAGATATATATAAAGGGAGAGACGGACTCACGACTCGCTGGCATAACTCTATGATACAATGACGGGGGAGCGTGAATGTGCGCTTATCCCCTTTCGCCCGTCAATTGCCGTTCTCCTGCTCCTCCTCTTCGTCTTACGCGTCGTGTTTTGTGTGCTGTATATCCATGTGACACCGCGGGTGTGTATACTGGAGTGGAGTATATTTCTCCCAGGGCAGCATCCCCTTCGGTAAATTGTATGCTCGAATGAGGGAACGAGAGGCGCGTGCCCTTGCGGTACACGTGTGATTTCGGGGATCTCCGGCAATTATTCTCCTGTTGTGCAATTTGAGGCTCTTTGAGAACAGGACGCGGTGGAAGCTGTACTTAGGAAGGGCTTGGGAAATTTTGGGGATCACCGCGGGGTGGATTCGATTTTTTGTTTGGTTAACTTTTGTAGTTTCTCCGTCCGGGTGGAAGGGTGCAAAGCCTCCAACTGCCCGGCATTTTTCCCCTCGACAAACTCAACGGAAGCTCGCCATGGTATTGAGTACCAAATACAAAATTCTCTAGCGCCGATCGATCGGAGCACAAATTTTTCTTCGAAACACTCTTGCAAACTTCGATTCTCCGAGACACCCAAGCAACAGTCGACGATCCTCGTCGCGAGAACGCGCGTGCCTTATCGCGCCCGAGCGAAGAAGGAGGAGAGGCAGGAAAAAAAAAGAGGCGCGACGCACACGAGCCGTCGCGTCCCTCCCGAAGAAAGGGGACACACGAGGCGAGCGCGGATCTAAAATTACAAGCGCGTGCCGTTGAACCTTTCCCCGTCGTACGGCCGTTCCTCTTATTTGCCTCCTCCGCGGCCCCCCAGCGAACTCGCTCTCCCGCAGCTGCAGCGCTCTTCGGAGCATTGTAGCTTTTTATCGCGTCGCTCGATGTTTAGAGTCTCTCTATACACTGAGAACAAAAAAAAAGGCGACCGTAGCTCCAGAGCATGTTTGGAGAAGGATACGTTGAGCGTGAGCTGCTTTTCTGTGCTCTACTGTGGAGCTGCGGTCGCTTTTTTGTTTGTTTTCAGCGAATACGTATAATATACACTATCCTTTGAGTGCAGATTTTTGCTACAACGAGGCTATTCGTGATCACGATTCCCACGTCGATGAATTCGAAACGCAGTAGGTGTAGGTGCTTTGGATGAGGCGTGTAAAAATATTGTGCCTCCGGTGCACAGGGTCTTGGAAAAAAAACGAGACGGACAAATTCGAGGGGCACTTCCGATCGCTCTCTTTAATTTTCCCAGCTGCTCGATCCCTCTTGATTGAAACTCGCCCGAAAGGATGGAAAAAAAGAAAAAGAGGAACTAAAAGAAATACACGGGATAAGGAGGGGTATCCGGTGCGGAGACGCGGGGCTGCTCATTGGAGCAATTTCCCGATGTCCGCGCGAGCGGGAGAGCAAAAAAAAAAAGGCGAGCTATTCCGCGGGGCGCGGCGACCCGCAATTGACCGCCCCGCCCTGCTGATGGAACGCCGCGGACGGCGATGGCAATTTGTCGCGGCGACGGCGCGACGCTTCTTTTTCTTTCGCGCGATCGCCCCGCTCTCGCAGGGCTCTCAATTGGGACGGCGAGGCGAGGAGCATTGTCGCGTTGCGGAGTACCGGAAAGCGGGGGGCGTTTGGCCCGCCCCCCGGGACGCTACGGCGGCGTCGTCCCGTTTCGAACGACCCCCCCCCCCCCCGAACGTTATGCAGTATACTCAATCCAACTCCCATTGTCCGTTGTGCAGAGGCATAAAAGGGCATTCCTCGCGGAAAGGGCTAACGCGATTATTATGCACGAGCGGGGGATGGAAAAGGTTTTAAGTGCGGGGGACTCGCCGTTTTACACGGTAGCGCGCCCCCGTTGTGTCGTACTCGCTTTACGGGCGTTCTTTATTGCTTTCGCGCTCTAACTTTGGGTTTTGGGCACTCGCGAACGGCCTTGCGAGCGGCGCGGTTGTTGATCGTTTCAGCGGTGGTCTCGTGAATTTGTGAACGTCAAGGTGCCATTGTTCGTCCCATGAATCGGGTAGTGAGAGGGGTCTGGGAGTTCATGGAGTGAATTTGTAGTTCGGGTAGTTCCGCGATGTAACGATTTTCAAAACTAGGACCAAACTGTATAGAACTGCAGCTGAGGCGATCTTCTGATTAAAACGTATTTTACCAGCACGACAGCGTATTCGCATGTTGAGTGGAAAAATATAGGTGCTTGGGATTAAAAAAGATGCAATCTCGATTGGATAAAAATATACTTAATATAGGTACAACAGCAGCTCGTTCCTACCAATTGAATTAACTGCGTATTAAAAAAAAAAAATTAGATTGATGTAAAAGACAATGCTGTTAAAAATGTTTAAAAAATAAATTAAATTTGGATCACAATGTTTCTAATCAAATTGATAAAAGCAGAATCATTTCAAAATTGAAAATCAAATAGGGTACATGTCCAAATCATGGACCCAGTCCCTATTAATTGTGGCTCCCTGTAATAAAATTATTGATTATTTAAACAAGTTATTGAATAGAATAATAAATCACCTTGGGTTATAACAGCATTTTAATAATATTATATCATTTAATATTATATACTTTTGTCTGTCTGTATCGCTTCTTATAGGAAGCCGCGAGAAAGTCATACCTTTAAAGGGCTATATAAAGAAGAAGAAGTAGTATTTCCGAAAAATAAATTATTCATGAGTTACATTAGGATAAAAAAAAAATAATAGTCTAAATAGTACTAAAAAATTTGTTTAATATGTATCTTTAGATGGGTCAAAAGAGGTTCAAAATTATTTGCGAGGGTCCGTAATAAAGACAGATATTTTTTTTTTTATTTGACCATATGATCAATAGACAGCACAACTTTTTGATGAAAAAAAAAATGTACTTTAGAAATAGGTTGATACTATCATAACGTCACTTTACACGTTATAATTCTATCGATTATCGCTAACAAAATAAAACTAGTCATAAATGGGACAGATACCCCTAGATAGCACAATCGAGAAGGAAGGAAAAAACGAACAAAACAATGGAATCACGGCCTCTAAATATATGGTAAATCGGCCCATCCGCAGCTTTTGAATTTGCGTGGCCGCAACAAAAATGAAAAAATTGCCCTCCAGTAACCGGCTCTTTTCGCGAGGAGACAAAGAAAAAGTACAATCGACGAAGAGTGAATTATTGTAATTAATGAGTAGCCGAAGAGGACAGAGGTATTGTAGAAAGTGAGAGGCGCTGACCTTGACATTTGCCATCCATAGATCCTGTGCCTACTGGGAATATTTTCTCGGTCGACGGGATGTTTACAGGGTTTTTTTGTTCAATTTCGTTTGCGTGAGTATAATGTCAGAGCTCTGAAAGCGCGGGGATAATACGTGTCATCTGGAGTCAGTGTTTGTGCGTATTGTCTAGAGGTAAGTACACAGTGCTGTGGGGAACTGTATTGTAAAATGTTAATTACCCAGGACGCTTTGTCGTGTGGTTATTCATCAACTTCATTTTTATTTGGATTTTTTAGTTATACATACAATGAAAAATTGAGATAAAGTAAGCTTGGCTGGACTATTAAAAATAAATTTGGTTAATCTAGCTGCAACACTGTTTACTGTTGATAAAATAATTCAAATAGTCCGCTTTAATCGACCTTGTTTTTTATCATCTATGGAACGCATTTGTTTCCTCGAAGCGAATAACATTAAGCTACTGATGGAAGCTCATTGATATTAAAGATCCGAATGTCAATACTGCAATACATCTGCTTTACAGTCTATCGGGCGATAGATGACTGTATCAAGAATGACGATTAAAACCAGACCAAAACCTGAGCTAGCTAGTTTTTTCCGAAAAAGTCGCTACCCTATTGGATACTTTGGGATGACCGATAAACTACTAATTGTGTCCGAGCTAATTAGCCAAATTCCGTTTGTTTGTTTCGATTAGCTAGAGGAAAGACGCAGTTTTACTGCAACGACTGTCTCGTATCTGTATCTCTGTAAAAGGAAAATTCCTTACAAATCTTGCAGACGCTCAAGACTGCAAAATCGATTTCAGATAAAGAGAGTTAATTTAGAAGTTTTTTACACTCACGGAAATGTATTATCTTCGAACGTCGCGTTACATGAAATTCAAATGCCAAAAGCACCGTTTCGGCAAAAATCTCTGGGAACTGGTTTAGTTGCACCTCAGCTGTTATTCAACTGAAATTCAAAATCAAACCTACAACATCATTGTTTTTGCATTACCAATTTTTCACTACGATCTCAAATATTCATCTCGCTCTGCAAGGGTAGCCATTACCTACCTATTACCAACGCAAAAGCACTGAAAAAGAGGCAAGCGACGCAGATTGAAAAAAGATCAAAAAAAGAAAAAGAAAAAAACATCCAAAGCGGCCATTATTTTCGATATGCATCACTTTGTCGAACAAAGGAAAACACGTATATGTTCACGCGCGTATACGTAACAACGCGGGCCCCGCGGCTAAATCCGCATGAAGTCATATTTATACCAGGTACTATTAATCCTGCATTAGGTCACACACGCGCAGCAGTACAATAGAATAACAGCGCGCATTTGCTCTCCGGGCCTCGAGCAAATTGATTTTATGCTAATCAATCGGGCAAACGCCACCGCGCGTTCGCACGATCTCTATGCTACTACTGCACGCGCGGAACGCTGAATCGAAAATGTCGAAAAAAAAAAATGTGTACATATTATAATAAAATATAGAGCTGAGATACGTTGCGTCACGGCTGTACAGAGCAACGAAAACGCGAATGGTAAAGATTATTCTAATCGATTCCTAGTATACCTACAACCATCTACCCGCGGTATAAAATGCGCGAGGAGGGAGGCTGCAGCACTTGGGTGGTACACCTAACACAAAACGAAATCTCATAATCTCTTGTCTCCCGCTCGCTACTGCTAAGAAGCAGCCCCGGGGTTATTGTAATGTTGTACAGCTATTGCTTTGCACACGCGGTGGAGTGTGTGTATATAAGTACAGGAGAGAGTGACACAAGAGCATGTGTGTCGCGGGCGCGGGTGAAACCGCATTATACAAATTATAAATGTTCTCCAAAAGGTGGGCAAATTTATCGTCCCCCTAGGATCGGCCGGATGCTAATTTCAAAGGAATAACGCCGCCGCTCAGGCGTCACCTCTACGTCTAGGTCTTTTTTGGTTTTTACATGCATACAGTGGGCTGTTCGTGTAAAATATGTGATTTTTCGTCCTGTTTCCTCGCCTCTGTGCGACACTTACTCAAGAGTGAACTATTGCGGTGTTACGAGGGTGCGCAGGGGAAAGCGGGCGAGATCAGTGGTGATTGATTTTGTTTTTTATATTTGGTACTAAATGCAAAACTTTTTTCTGCATGAAAAGTTCTCAAAGATTCATACCTAAATTGTGTGCAATAGAATAAATACAGGAACAGTGAAACTTTGTGAGCTTGACGGTCAAAAATTATTGGTTGATGAAAAAATCGTAAGAACAGTGATGCCATTTGCAAAATCATTAATTTTTTTAGTTTTCGAGAAAAAAATCTATTTATCTTGCGATAAACTGCATTTTACAAGAATAAAAATTTTCATTTCTTTAGAACAAAATTTAATTAAGACGTCAAATCATGTTTTTAATTAAAAGCAGAAAGTTTTTTTTCCAATAAAAAGAACAAAAAAATAATGCACCAACGAGGCAAATAGTAAACCCCGTTTAACTTTTCATTCTCATTTCCATACACTGCACTAAGTACTTACTACTGCGCAACATCACCCAGCCCCATACTTTCCCACTGCCAGGACTACCAGAGCATTATACCCTCGAAGCACAAGTATCACCTCGGCCCGTTTTCACGGACTATTCTCTCAGCCGGAACGCGGGGAAACGGCGCACGTGTCCGACATCATTTAGCCTCCTTCGCTTTCCTCGATGCTAATAACCCGCTCTCCGTCCTCCCTTTTGTTTTCCCTCCTTGCCCAACGCAACGAAGCGTAATGTAGTATACCCCCCCAGCCCCCCCCAGCGAACCGTAATGGGGCGGTGCGCGGGGTTTTTTCTTTTTTTTTTTTCGTAATACTATACACAATGAGAAACCCCGGGGATCGCTCCTCTGCATCGGGCTTAATGGCATTACGTCAGGGGTTAATGGTGCGCGTTAATGAGGGGCACTGTCGCTTTAACTAGTGAGATCTAGAAAAAAAAAAACACAACATATCTTTGGGGTTACGTTCGGAGATAACTAACTCTGTTAATGACACCCTTCTACATGCGCTCTGGGCACGTGTTCTATTATACATATCTCAAAAAAACCAGCAACCACGGTACTGTGAGGCTAAAACTTCGGACTCCATACTTTTTAGCCTGTTTTTACGAAGCTGAGGGACTTGATAATTTTATTATCAATATTGATGAATCGGTGGATAAAGTCTCCGTTAAAAATGATCATATCAACATAAAAAATACCGCCAATATTCGACAAAAATCGTAAACTACTACAGATCCATGAGGATTGCTTATAAGTGGTGAGTCTGAAGTTCAACCGTTTGAGTGTACATATCGTATACTGCCGTTGTACTTGTATTATTTTCTTTCAATGGATATAGAACCCATGCCCATAGCGATACCATCCTACGGCAAAGCGATTTTCGTAACTCATACATTGCGCGTTGATTTTTCAAGCGCACACGTAACACAGAACCGAAACGAGACCCACCTCAGCTCGCACACCTTCACCATACACCAAACACCAGAAAGCGTCCCGCTAGCGAGCAACAAAGGCGACAAAAGTATACATATATATATATATGCAGGCTGTAAAAGCCACCGGCAAAACTACGAGTCTAATTTATCGTCGCGTCTGCACCATTATATACCCCGCGGTCGGGTTATTTACGCGCCGAGATACCCGCGGCGTTCCGGGAACACCGAGCGATCCCCTCGAAATCGCGAATCCGATACACCCAACCTCTTTCTCACAATCTCAGGAGGCAATCGACGCAGGAGATTCGAAAAAATCGGCAATCAACGCGCTCCGCACACCGCGTTGCTGTTGATGATGATTCACCCGATTATTTAAAAGCGATTGCGCGACTCTCTGCCGCTGCAACTGCTAAATGCATAATGATGCACGCGAGGCGCCATCATGCACTCGAGAGATTACAGCAGAGTCTAATATTATGAGTATCTACTTGTGCTATATATACCGCTCCGCAATGAGTGTTATGCAAATCGCGGGCTGGAAGCGCAGTCTTTCATTGTCCGATCGGAGTCGCGAGGGGGCGTGTCGCCGTGGAAGCGCCGGTGATATTAATAACACGACTTGCACGACGCGCGACCAGCTCGGAGAGGAAGAGGTTTATCGCGCAATGAATATACGTGTATGTATGGCGCGCAGAGGTGTCGGTACATTATGTAGGGGGGCCGAGGGGGAATCAATCGCGCGAGCAGCGAGAGGGTTACTAAATCTTCGCGCGGCAACGATCGTGCTGGTTATACAAATAATTTGATGTGTGAGTGTTGCGATGGCGCAGGTATGTATATATGCATACGTTATCGAGTGCATGCGTGAGTATGTTCGTATATATAAGTACTTGAGTGCTCTAATACTCGCTGTTTATCTCGAGTTGCACGTGTGATTCTTCTATTTCGTTCTTCGTATTTAACTATGACTTGGGTTTTGCAGAGCAAGGGCGTGGATTTATTTAATAGCAAATAGTAATACAGATAAAGGGGCTTGTCTCGTACGCGTGTGAAAAATATATTTTGACGGTACATTGATGAGAGCTTCTCTTTCGTTCTGTTTTTAGTAGTAACTTAACGGTGTTGTTTGTGGAAAGTATCTATCGCGTGTTTAATTGTTGGACACGATTGATTGCTTTAGCGGTGCTTTTTCCGAAATTTCCAAGGAAATACATCCCAAAATCAGAAGAACAACAGGTTAGTCACAATCTGGACTAGATAAAAGAATTGTTATTTTTGAACATGGCATCCAAACACATCAGCGATAAATTTTGGGCTGAGATAACCATATTATAGATATATTACTAATAGGGTAGGGGAGTCGGTATCTAAAGCATAAGTCTCGTTGAAAAAGAGAGACAAAGAATGAGATGACCTGTAGCAAACGTGAGAGTTTAGTCAGCATATAATATGAGTACACCTAAAAAAGAAGGTCATTTCATTCGCTCTCTCTATCTCTCTCTCACATTCTACCGACAAGATACAATTTCAGCCGAGTCCCCTGCTCTATTAGTAATATACTCATAAATAAATAAACATTGACGAATAATTTACAACCAACGTAACATCATTGCCAACACTTAAAACTTTAACAGAGTACTTTCTAATAACGTACCTGGGTCATTTCACAAAAACTGCGATATTTCATGAAGCCTGTGTTTATAAACAACGCATTTTATTAGTTTAAGTCCAAAACTTTTTTCAAAGAGTTTAAATAATTTTCTCTCGATAGCCCTTTTGAAATCAAGTCGAAAAAATATTTGCCGTGACGTAGGATGGAGAAAACAGGCCAAAATGAAAAGGCATCCTTTTACATTTAAAGTACGTACAAAATAGTCAATTTTTTATGATTAACTTTGAATGTTGAATACGTCAGATGGAATAGAGAACTTGTCGTAATCATAAAAAATTGACTATTTTATACGTGCTTTAAATGTAAAAGGGTGCTTTTTGTTAAACTTGAAAAAGTCTCGACGACAGCCCTAACAAGGCGTTCCAATTGTGAAGCCTAGTTGGGAAACATTATGAGTAGCACGAGATATATGATTTCGTTGGGCCAAGTGGTCCATTCTATTTGGATTTTATCATTTTTTATAGTAGAGGTCACAAGCATAATTATCGACCAATTTTTTTTTAACTAGAAATTTGAATGTGCCTAGTTTTAGTGTCATCGTGCATATAGATAATAGTTCTGCTGATTAAAATAAGCGGTTATAACTGTAATAACCTCAAATCTTAAAGGTATTTTAAATTATCAAAAAGATGACTATAGTGTACGATGGATTTTGGTATGCAAATGTACCAAACTAAATTTCGTTTAAAAATTCCTATTTGGGGCTTCGGAATTGCTAAAAAAGTACCATTACGGTAATGACAGGTCTGTTATTACCGTAATGCTTTTTTGAAGTTGTATACAAATCTCATGTAAATTAAAATGTGTTTTCTAAAAATGA
Organism: Copidosoma aretas; assembly: GCA_030522625.1. Lineage (NCBI taxonomy): Eukaryota > Metazoa > Arthropoda > Insecta > Hymenoptera > Encyrtidae > Copidosoma > Copidosoma aretas. The sequence goes on along the minus strand of JAPYYV010012285.1, from coordinate 7,188 downwards.
CAATAGAGCCAGGTCCAAAGTTTTCGGCTAGTTTGTACCTCACATAACATAGAACAAATAATATAAATATTCTAAAAGCTAAATTTTGAAAATCCTACTTCATACACCAAAATATCTTGTTTTTGACTCATGCATATAATTATCATGCAGTCAATTGATTAACTTTACGATGTATACATTTTTATTGTGTTACTTGTATTACTTATTATATTATACAATGACATTTTATACATATACGTTATAAAAAACTGCTCTATTTAAGTTTTAAGTGCACGATAAGTCTACTCACGAAACATAAACTTCTTATTTCTTACTCCGTTGTTGATCGCTCACTGCTCAGTATGATAGATGTTCACTCGACGAATGACTAATTCACACTGTTAACAGAGCATATGGTGAGCTGCGTAGCTCATTGCGCAGTATAGAGTGCGCAGCTCAGCTAGGTCACTGACCACTTACTCACTCAGCTGACTAAGCTCACAGTGTGATGTAGTCATTCGTCGAGTGAACACATATTATATACGGAGCAGTGAACGATCAACAACGGAGTACGAAACAAGGAGATTATATTTCGTGAGTAGACTCATCTTGCACTTCGAACTTAAAAAGAGTAGTTTTTAATAACGTATAGGTATATTATGTAATAAAATAATAGGTTATATACAAATGTTTTCATATTCAGTTATTTTATCATAATTATAATATACACATCAATACACAGTTGAAAATTTTGTGTAGTTTGCTATTATGCACTTATTATTTGTAAAAATTTCACAACATTTGTGTAGTTTCGTACACAAAATAGTTGTACTTTGTACACAAAGTTTGTGTATAAGATATTCGTACAATGCCTAAACAGTATTTCAAACAGAATTCTTCTATTTAAAATTGAACAGACTTTGAACAGTTCATGGCGAGAACACAAGGGTTTGCGTTCATGGAGCTCGAAAGATCAACTTTCGTCCCTAGGTGAGTAATGTACTATTTATTATTCTTACGCAAACTAGGTAATTTTTGGGGATAATATTATTTTTTATAATTTTGTCAAAGTGTCCAAAATTCGCGCTGCAGTGACTCCGCGTCCCGTCAAAATGAGCTGTATACGCGTATGTCTTGCTTACCCTCATCTCGAGCTGCAAGCCAATAACGAGCCTCGAGATTGTCATGAAACTAAGGCTTAGAGCTTGGTACTGCATCTAACTGTATGAACCCAATCATTGGGATGCAGGAGCCTTAGTGTATCGAACTGTAAGAGTCCACGGAATATTCGAGCTCTAACAATCCAAAATTTCTCTCCGCGTACAAATTCAATACAGAGACATACCTATATATAGTGTTTGTGCAGATAGGATGGAGCGGCGAACGAACTATATAGGCTTCACGTATGCCATACGAACATGATCAATCCATTAAAAAAGGGAGGTAATAAAATTAGAGACAAGTGCGCAGCAACTGCCGTAAAATACCAATCTATCTCTCTTTCTCTCTCTGTCTGCCTCTCCAGCAATTTGAATAAATGCAAGTTATTTCATACAGGCGATACTCACTAGCGTGAGTTAGCTCAATGGATTCCTGGAACGGACAATTCCTGAGATCCCTCTCGGTGTCCTATATTTGAATAGTTAGTTAATTTTATTTTTCAAATGTTACGGTGTAGTGTCGGCAATGTTTTGCAATTGCAGAGCATTTTTTTTTTAACTCGCGGTAGAACTTATTTTGTAATTTTTAGCACTGCGTGCACAAGCTAATCTTTTTTTCATATTTTATAAATATCTGGGTTAAAATTAAATTTAAAAAAATCACACGGCAATAAAGTGTTTTACGAAACCCATTCAGTTATCCGTTCCTGCTGCTCCTTCCTCTTCTTTCTTCCCCGAGACTTTAAAAATGTCGGTCGATTACGTAACAAGAACCGCGTATACATACATACATACAACGCATTTTTAGAATAACAGTTGTTTTGTGATTCAAAATAAATCAGCGCCAGGACAGACAAACGAGGAAGAGGCATGTACAAAAATTCGCACCGGACAAGTGTAAAATAGCAGCGAGTCGATTCATCAAAAAGCATGTATATAATACATACGAAAGTTTCAGTGGGCCGCGCGTATGCGTATTATTTGTTAGACGCGACGACGCACGCGTAACGCGAAAACCTTGAGGCTAATAATTCGCGTTTTATTTTTCGAGGCCCGGGCCGATTTGTTTGGTTTACGAACTCGTCGGAAAGTCAAGGCTAACTTTTTTTACTTTTCGTTCTTTTTTACGATTCGCGACGGTGCTGCGTGAAAAGAAGAGGAAGAAAAAAAGGCTCCATTCTGTGCGCGCATAGGATGTCGCGTCGCAAGTTTGTGAAATATTGGACGAAAACGTTTTTTAAATTTTTTCATATAGATGATTAATTGCAGTGCCATTGACAAATTGATTCTTGTATACAATGTGTGTGTGTGTGTGTGTGTGTGTGTGTGCGCGCGCGCGTGTGTGTGTGTGTGTGTGTGTGTGTGTGTGTGTGTGTGTGTGTATAGTGTATAAACGGAAGAAGACGATCGAATCTAATATTGTTGATATTTTAAGGAATACTTTCAAGTCCAGAACGAAGAATTTGAATATTTTTTATTGCATCAATAATCGTAAAAAATTGAAATTCGATTATACATGAATGTATTGCCAAAGGAACGTTCTTTCATTACAATTTCAACTCGTTCATCGACTCCTACAGAATCACGTATCAAAGAACACTAAAAATACGCAAGATTGAAACCATAATGTAATACAAATAAATATACAACCGCCGATGTAATATTAATCGAGCAATGAAAACCCGCGAAAACCCATTCACAGCATGTATTTGCACTATTTACCGCGGTACCGCAGTACACAAGATGAAAAATAACACACATTTTACGCATACCTCCGTATCCCAACGCAACGACAAATCTCCGACTCTATAGTACCCGTATGAATTACATAATACTCGTATACTGGTACCCTATATAAACAGCGACTCTCGGCGGCATTAATAACAAACATATTTATAATTCATGTACATAACTCGTGCACACTATATATACTACCGTACTGAATCTCTTACATAATTATCCAACTCAGCGTCGATTCGCGCAAAAACACACCGCGCGATCTTTCCTCCTCTCGAGACAAAAGTAAAAAAGAAAGACAGAGCAACGCACACACGCGCACGGGCAATGACAATGGAGCGGAATTCTCGAGCGGACAGGGATCCATCAGCCTCCTCCTCCTCCATCCTCGCGGCCATGAATCAAAGCTTCATTCCTAGCATCCGCTCGAAGATAAAAGAAACGAGAATCAGAAACCGTCGCCGTCGGGATAAATTGATTCATTATCGTGATCGTGTAACAACACAAGGTGCGTACTCGGGTGCGTACGTACACTGCGGTATATACAGGTACGTCCACCGCGGGGCTTGCACATCCTTGCGCTGCTGCAGCGGAGTCGCCTTGACACAGTCCCCCCTTTCCCTCTCCCTGTATATAAGTGCAGGTAAGCGAGCTGTAGTACGATATAGCCTATATAAATGTATACCGACGAAAGGAGGCTCGCGCGAGGGCCGCGGTATATATAGGCGAGGATCCGAGGGGGGAAAAGCCGGGAAATTCGTCCCGACCATCCCGAGGCGCCAATTTTTCCTCTTTTCCCTCCGACGCGGAGGAGGCTCTTTCTTCTCGCGGGGATTGAGAGCCCACTCTGCGCTTGCGATTTTGCGCGTATCCGTGCGCCGGAGGAGCGGTGGTCGTGGTGGATGGCTTTACGGAGGAGCTGGTGTGGAGTGCGTGAGGCTAAAAATAGCGAGGCGCAGCAGCAGCCGAGAAGGAGGAGGGACTGGGGGTTTTGGAATTGACGGAGAGGCTGTTTGGGGCCGCAGTGCTTTTTTTCGCTCCGTCTTTAGGATCGGTCGGGACGAGCGGGCGAAGGGGTCACCGTGGGGTTTTGTCCTCCCGCGTGTGGCTGCGCGGCGTTTGGGATTTTTGTTTGCGCGTTTCGACTCTTCGACGATTACATCTTTTTTATTTCGTCGATGGGATTTGAGTTTTGTTTGGCCGTGCGATCGTTGTTTCTTTTCATGGGCTGGGCCAAGCGGCTGAGTTTTATTGTCAGAAAAGTTCATTGGATGTTCCGAAAGAGTTTCAATGACAAATATTTACTTGAAAAAAAAAAATAATAATAATCATAAAAATCAAGGTTGTTCTGTGGATACTTACATATATGTATGAAATTCGTAGTGTTATTATTCTTATGGATATTGAAAAAAATTAAGATCTTGATGAAAATTTATTTGTTGAAACTTAAACATATTGTGAGTAATTATGCCAAGTTTGGAAAAGATTCTGTCGCCAGAAATTGAGTTATTAATTTATGAAGTTAGGCTCATAATTTATGGGAGCCTAGCAGGTTTTGGTCAACTTTGACAATTTATAATTTAATTTCTAGCGACAGAATCTTTCCCAAACTTGACAGAATCACGCTTTATGTGTTTTAATCTCGGAAGCAAAAGTTTCATTAATTTCTTAATACTTTCAAGATATCCGCAGAACAACCTTAAATGATTCTTTCTATTTTGGACTAACACCAATACCAAAAAAGTTCCAACACTTAATTTGCGGGTCATGGTTGAAAAATAAAATACTCTGCTAGCATCGGATCAAAAAAAAAATAAGATTTGATATAGATGTACTGTAAAGATATGGACGATGAAACATCAGTGCAAATTCATACATGGTCGTTTTGTTGTAAAAAATTGTGTTCATCGCGACAATAATTAAATAGTTTTTTTTTTTTCATCCCAACAGCAGCGTAAAAGATTACAATCTTGCACCCGTCCGCCATACGACGCTATAACACCCATCACTCGGCGCACTTTTATTACAAAAACAAAGTCATGCCCCCGAGCTCTCACGGTACATTAATTTGCGAAGAGCAAAAAAAAGGGGGGGGGGGAAAGGAAAATAAAATCCCATGCTCTCGCGCAGAGCCATAAACGGGGCGCCAAAAGCGCAATATATACATCGGGGAGCCGCCGCCGCCGTAGCCGCGACACGTTCGCAACCCAGTTTTCAACGCCTCGGCGCGACTTGGGTAATCGCAAGCGAAATGGAACGACGACGCCGGCGACGCCGCACCGCTGCTGACGATTCGACCTTCGAACTTCCGGAGTGTGTGTACTGCACGGAGCGAGTATTATATTATATATAGGTGTGCGCTGTATATATAGTTGGTCCGCGCGACTCTTTCTCTCCTTTCCGTCTGCATGCGCGCGTGGGAGGCAGATCGGAGGCCAACGTAAATATTTAGTCTTCGGCCGAGCCGAGCGAACGCGATATTCTTCTTTCCCCTCTGCCACTTTTTTTCTCTCTATCTCTTGGGCACACACGTATATACACGAGCGACCGCAGGGACTTCGATGGGTCTTCGTGTGTATACACGGCGATGTGTACACATACATGCAGGCGTGGAGTGAATTTTTTTTTTTTCTACGTGTACATTTGGGTGCAGGCAATTAATTTCGGACTCGAGGCGCGGACAGATGTTTGGAATACACTCGGGGGTGGTATAAGGTTTGCCGTTCGCGTGTGACTTTGCGCGCGGCCGAAGGATTTGAGGCTATACGCTAAGGTGTACTATTTTCGTTGATGGCATTTGTTAACTCTTGCAACGCGACGACTGTGAAGGGTAATTGAATTTTGCGAAAATTGTTTTCTTTGTTTCGCACAAGCGGCGCAATAAATCTCTGACCTAATTAAATGGAATTGAAAATAAAGGGAATAAATAAAAATCGCCGAGCCAAACGGTGAGTATTAAACTATCCGTTACGCCGCAGGAGACAATGGAACAAAGAGATGATTCTTTTTTTTTCTCTCTCTCATTTCGTATAAATATTTAACGATCATTATCATCGGACTGCTGTTGTTGTAGAAAAATATTTTCGCGCGCGGAATATTTTAATTATTTCTCGTTTTTTTTTTGTTTTCTTTTCCAACAATTACAGAGATAAGCAGTCGTCGCGTCGCCTTGAAAATCCAAATGAAACAATGCTGTTTTTTCGCATATTCTATACTGAAAACTCGCCTCGAGAGAATATTACTGCTGCCTTGGCGATACGATCTGAAATCGTAACAATGAGAAAAAAAAAGACAGAGAACTTTTGATATTCATACCAGAGAAAACTCGAGCCCACAGACACGTCTTGTAAAATTTTCCCGATGCACCACAATGAAAATTCAATGCATCCAATATTAAATCGACGACCGATGACCATCAGACGCGCCGCACGATCCTCGCGCCCGACGGCCAATTAATTCCGACCACGAAATCCAACTTACGCCGTCCCACTTGTTTGCGACCAATTAAAACGCCATTTTTCACGCTTTACGCCCGACGACCGATCAATCGGGCCTCGTTGGCCCCCGCCGCCCGTGTCCACTCGATTATTACACGCTCCCGCGAGGCGAAGGGGAACGAGGGGACGACCCGCAGCTTTTTACACGCGGCCTCGTTTCTCATCCTTTCATCTCGATTCTGAGAGAGATCCGATGCCCACGATATGCATGCGCGCGGCGCGGCTTACGAGAATCGGAGAAGACTGGAGAATATTATTCTTTCTTTTTTCTTTTTTTTTATTGGGGATGTATATATATATATGCGCGTAAAGAGTTTTTCTCGATAGAGTGGGATGATCCGGGGAGCAGCAGCAGCAGCGGGCTTTCGGTTCTTTTCTTTGTGACGCTGGAACGATGATGTCTGTGAGAAATAGGGTGGAAATAACGTAATCCCTTTGTCGACGAAGATTGAATTTGTAATGCCTGTGGGCGTGTGATGCAGTTAGAAGGTCTGTACAACGTCGGCGCTGGGAAAGTAAAATTTCCCGGTGTTTATTAATTTCGAACAGGGGGATTTGATTTATTTCACGACAATACTACCATCCAAATTAGTAGTGTTGGAAAAATTGTTTCTTGAATCAATGGAAAAACTAAGGAGGATACATTTTTCTTCGCTGATCTTTGGCTGCAAGTTTTTTTTTTCTACAATTTCTGTGTAATTTTAGATTAATTACTTCAAGTCAAAAATAAACTCTTTCCACCAGCCTCAGGCACGAACGAGAGACAACAGCAAACCAGGCTAAAACACGCATATCGCCCGAGGAGGAAAGGCGCA
>JAPYYV010012284.1:0-10619 GCA_030522625.1 Copidosoma aretas | reverse complement strand
CGCACATCTGGCGCTCAATAGAGGGTCTCTCGCACTCGAGAGGCTTGTGCAAATTCGAGGGTTAATTTTTCGGGCTTCGAGCTCCGCCTGCACGCGATGAATATTCAGTTCAAGCAAAAGGATGCCAGGGGAAGGCTCCTCTAAGTAATGATTGATGGGCGTCGGGAAAACAGGAAATTGGCTTGCAGTGATTAACACTCTTGGTGTATTAATTATCATTTTGTATGCTTTCGCGGTGTTAAGTAGAGTTCGATAACGTAGACTAATCGATTATTTCCTTACCTACTCTTTCAACTTGGTTGATGTTCGATGCTTATGTTGATTTGTACAAAAACAGAATATTATATTTTGCAAATAAGATTCAATCACATCCTACCTATGCATAATTATTCAGATGTTTAGCCTCAAACGACTGTATGAACTGTAGCATGATATGAGGGTTGTTCCATGAGAAACCTTTCGACAAATTATTAAGTAGTAGAACACTCAGTCAACATACTCAAGACAAAATTGTTGACTGGCTAATGGGGCAGCTTTATAAGTATCTATATGTTATTGTTTGACTTGTTTAATGCTTATCCTAGTCTATTAAGGTGGTGCATCCCTTGTGCGTACATGCTTGTCGTTAAGTCATGGTCACTTTACTTTTTTGTTCCTGTATTTAATATCCTACACCTTATGTATTATGTATCTATTTTCGTTTGCCATAATGTGTATGTATATCTTCTGCATTCACATATGCTTCTGTAATGCAAATGTTCAGGTGGACATCCTTGTCTATTTACATAGTCTCTACATCCTTTTTTTGCATTTTTTTTTGCCGTTTCAATCTCCAAGTTATTCAATGATATTAACTAACTCGTGTATGACTTACCAGTATTTTCCTTCACTCTGACTTTTTGTTATTTGTAACTCGTAATATCAGTCACTTAATTTCTTTTTCCAAAATTCTTTGTTTGCAATTTTGCTTCTACGTAAAATTCTATCTCTAAACTTGTATCCCTGTTCTTATGTCTCTATGTAATGGACGTAAATGAGCTTTATTCACATATCTTCAAGACAGTCCTGTCCACTTTTTTTTGAACTCGTATCTTTATCTTGATGTCAATATTTCTAGTAAAAGTGTATTAATCCCTCAATCAGCGAAAATCTCTAACCTTTTTTTCTGTATTTTTTCTCTGCACCTGTGTCTATTGTTGGTTTCAGTTTTACACTACAGGCTTGTCACTACAAATATTACTTAATTAACTTTTTTAGCGCGGTGAAAAATAGGGTTGGATATAAACCAACTGTGGGTTGCCGTGACTGACTTTATTCTCTTTGGTAATTGAGGTATACATTTATCTAAAGTCAATTTTTTCCACAATAAAATCAAACAAGCTTCAAAAACTCTCGGAAGAATGTTTACTTAGAATATAGGCGTGCATTAATAATTTCTGTTTCTCTAATTGAAATTGCAATTTGCATCACTGGAACAAGAACAAATTCATAACGTCCTCAAGCTACTTTTGTTCATAACAGGAAATGGGCAAATTGTAAAATTCAATCTAGTTCCATCACAGACAGAATATTAGGATTGCTACCAAGCATTTTATGATAGAATTTAAGAGTTTACTGCTAAGAAAATAAAATATATAGTACGAGAAATGGCGAAAGAGCAAGTGAAGGCAAGTGAGAAAATTCATATACATTATCACGTCCATATAGTGAAGCTCGTATATCGTATTTGGGTAGTGAACCAACGAAGCATCGCAAAATTCGATTAGATAGTTCAAACTCGCGGAAGTGACTTTGGCGGCTTGGAGCCTCCCTCTCGTGCCCTATACCCCTAGTCGTTGCTTCGAAGTTATACGACTACTTTTTGCCGCTGTGTAAATTGACGAAGATGATGGCGACGGTGATGATGTAGGCACGTTAAAGACCTGTTGCAAGAGCCCTCGCGGCTTATTAATCGTCTGAACAACAGACAAAAGTTATTACGGCAGGAGATAGTTGAAAAGCTCATTTTAGTTGTTTCGAACTGATATATCAATCTATTGATTGATATACATTCACTATTAACATTAAAATTTAAATGTTATTTTACAAAAAGTATGTCTATTTGGCATTATGACTTTGGAATTGTTTACGCATTTTCTGTACATACGTTAGTACATACTGTATGGATATTAAAAATGTATGCCTTTGCAAAGGAAAAAAACAGGGGAGAGACTAGGCGTATGAGGAAGAAGAGTGCATTATGTACGAGCGATTACCAAAAAAATTACTAGCCAGGAGTCTCCAGAACGCGAAGAAAATTTTTTACACATCGTCGTGGTTGTGATTTTTGTTAATCTATCTTCTTCACAGAGAAACAAGAATAATTCGTTGACGTGTTATTTATTAGATGTGATATTTAGTCCACAATTCTTTAGAAGTCCTTTCTGTGAGATCCCTGACACAGAGTTACTTTTAGCAGCAAAATGGACGTGCAGTATAGTATTATTTGACATAAAACGTTTACAAATATAGGAAAACACTTGTTATTTGGATTTGAATTGAGCCAATACTCAGATTGCCTATGTAAATCTACATAAGGTAATAAGTTTTGGAATCTGCGAGAGAAGACTCGTTGACATAAGCATTAGCCATCAACTTATTCTAACTAATTTACCATGAAAATTTCCAAGCTACCAAAGTAGACTACAAACTATTTCACAGTTCAAAACCTATTATAAGGACGATAAGGGTCGGTGAGAGCAATATATAGAGCGAGAGGGTAAATAAGATAGAGAGACAGAGACAATTCGAAGGATGTCCCACTGATTGTAAGTGGAAAAATCTCGAAGCAGCAAAGGCCACATACATGTTCTCTCATTGGATTGTACAGCTGCTGCTTCTATTTACCCTCTTTGCCACAACGTGTGTATATATGCTTCCTTTCCTCTCTTCCTACGAGTATGTGTGGTTTACAGCAGCAGAACACCGACAGCACGTCAAGAGTATTCTAGAAGTTCGAAAGGCGCACCCGCGTTACACACTAGTCACTTCGGCTGTTTCCCCACCCTTTCCAACCACCCCTTTTGAGTCTCCCTCTTTGAATGTGTAACTTTGTACACGTGTGTTGGCTTTGCGTTTGTAGTTTGGCTGGTCTGGTGATCCCCGAGTTGACACAATCAGTACACAGCGTTTCTAAGCAATGGTTGTAGTTGGATATAGGTAGAGGCGACTGTGTTATCTAGTATTGGATCTCGATTTTCCATTGAGGTTCCTACAAACCTCATTTTCTCTCTCTCTCCCTCTCTTATTCGCTAAATCCGGTGTGCATTACTTTCAAAAGGACGATTCGATTTTCAAACGGTGGAGCAATGTATCTTTGTCGTCTTTTTTTTCATCTTTTAACACTATTTTATCTCTGCACTTACTGTAGCATAACAACAACTACCGTTATTATCACTACTTAAAATATACTGTACTTGAAGTAGCTGACTGTTAAAGATTGGGACCGACCCAATATATTGTTTATACTACTGGCTACAAGTGAATCTGTAAAGGAAAGTGAAAAAGTATACGCTTAACTATTCAGGATCTTGAAGGATACCCTTACCTACCCGCTCACCCTTTTCTAGCTCTTACTACTGCCAGGCACTTAGTCGTCCTTTCATCAGTATCCACACGGGTATCGCATTGCACCTTTAGACTTTCGGCACAAGCTATTTTCACCGCTGCTTCTTCTCTGCTCGTCGATGAGGGATAACAGCTCGAGATCCTTTTGCAGATACTAGAGAAGGCACTGGCAGTAGAGATACACACGCGTTCTTTTTTTTTTCTTTTTTTTTAAACCGTCTTATTTCTCTAAGCCATCAAAAGAGAGGAGAGCAGAGTGTCTCATCATCTTGTTCCGAGTTGTCGTGGTTTAGTTATTCGTGCTACGAAATTTTCGTTACCCTGTCATGAGCATTAAATTTTATATCTCGTGCAAAATTATTTGGATCAGAGTCAAAAGGAAATTGGCAGCACCAGCAGCTACTTCTAATCTCTAACTTTGTTATCCTGATGGGCACATATGGACTTTCAAGTCAGAGAAAAAGCGGATAATCGTTAGCAATCACTTCTTTCTTCGCTGCGTGCGAATCCCACCTATACCTCTCTTTTTATCTATCTCTTTAAGAATGTGCAGAACAGCTTTTTCTAGACCGTGTAATAGGCTTCTTTGTTGTCTACGTACCGGCCAGCTCGATAACAAAAGTACCATCGCCGTCACCGCCGTTGCTACTACTAACTACGTTTTTTTTTCGCGATAATAAGCCTGAGCAGATGTATTTGCATCCTGAGCGCATGCGCGTGTGCGTGTATTTGCGTTCGATTTAGTGGAGACTGAGGACACGGGATGATGCATTAGTGAGACCTACCGTATAGCAAATCGATCGATCGTGCCTCTCCGCGCTGGGGGGACTGCTTGTGTGTGTTTGTATTTGCGTTTGTGTTGGAGCTCGTGAGAACGTGGTAATCGAATGCGAAATAAACAAACGGCCTTATCGCTGTTAATTACGACTGATTTTTCGCAACGATAGAGGGAGAGCCTGGGAATATATTACGCCCAGGATTGGATAAGCCGCTTTTTTTTGTAAAAGTCGAGGTAAAAGTGTGCATTTTTTGTTTGTTTTTTGAAGATCTTTGCATACGTAGAGATCGTTCCGATTCTTTTTAATCACCGAAAGTAATGGTACATTCTGCTTATTATCAAAAGCATCCAAATGTTTAATGTCAAGTTATAGTTTTCAATCATGCTAAACTAATGGTAAATTACAGTTTTGCAAAAATAATCGAACTTCCTGCTCCACTTACAGTTTTCTTCAAGGATGATATTGTTACAATGAAATAATTTTAGTCTGGGTTGTCTCTTTGATCCGTTTTGAAATTCTTAGTATAATTTCTGCGGAATTCATACAAAGTCTATGGTAGTGTAACACTGAAGACATTCCTCGCCAAGCTGCTTTGTTTCTTTCTATCATCTCATCTACTCTATGCATAGAATCAATACATTTTATTGAATCAATTATTGTACTATCTGTATGTAAGTACGTACTTTACAAGGTCCGGTAGTGAAATTTTAAAGTACAAGGCTTATCTATTGAATAAGAGATCATATTTTAAATAAAGAAAGAAGCCCCTCTCAAAGTTCTTGAAATAGTTCAATGTGATTTGATCGTCCATGGTAGAACGGCATATTTTCCTCTCATTGATCTCTTTGAGACCGAGCCTTCCACTTCATAATATTAATAGTAACGAGGCCACTTTTCATGTTATCCCTTTCTTTTTGATGTATGCAAAGTACACCATTAATAATTATGCTGATTCTCAGTGATTAGTTTTCCCTGTTAGCCATTCAGTGACCAGAAAAAGAATAAAGAGAAACAGAAAAAAAAGTTATAACTATAAACAAGAGGGGTAGGGTCTCGAAACCCCCGACAGAAGTACAAAAAGAGATCAGTGTTAAAAATAATAAAAAATTAAAACAAAATACTAAAGAATTAAATTTCTCGTTGCAAACACTTATGATCCAAACACTTGTTGCTAACACTTACTGATGTCGAGAATTTTTCGAAATTTTTCGAATTTTCTACATATTTTGGGTACGTAGATAAGTACTGGAACTGCTCTAGGTATTTTGCTAAATGCCAAAATCATTCGAGGCATTTAGCTAAATGCCTGAATTTAGCAGTCAATTAGACGAAAAAACGGTGAAAAGCAATTGATTCGTCTATTTTCCGACGTTTAGCTAAATGCCTGAATTCTCTTATTACATACGGCATATATAAATCACATAATAAATCAAGCAACATAAAAAATACGTAGTTCTACAGATAATGAAGTTACATAAAACGATTTGTTGAATGCAGAAGTGCTTACGATGCACTAAACTAAAACCAAATCTGATCACATAGTCGGGCAAAAATTTGACTGATGACTCCAATTTGAGCCTTACTGTGAGCTGAATTGCTTTTTGCGCGGTGAGAAAAAGATGAGAAAGAAGAAGGGAAGAAAAACTTATCACCATCGCTCTCAAGCTCGCTCCATCTTCAATCCACGTCAGCGCCCACCTTTTTTTGGCAGCGCAGCTTATGATTCTTTAAAACACTGTGAGAAATCGACGTATTATGTTCGTTATCAGTACAACCAACAAAAATCTAAAGGCCATTCAATAACTGCACGTATATCCATGCCACTTAAAACTTACACATTTTCATCCCAAAACTGACCTGTATAATACAGTTTTTTCTTCGATTTTTTTAATGGTGCCTTTTGTACCTCCCTTTTCTTTCCTATATGTGAAAATCACTTTCTTGTCGCTAATATTTGTGTTGTAAAATAAAAAGAACATCCTAGTATACTGTATGAGTTAGGGATGATGATAAGAATACTTCAAACAGTCCAACGAGTAATAAAACTCTTAAAACTGAAAAAACATAAGCTTGAATAATTGAAACACTTAATTCTAAAATAATTAATTAACTTTGTCTTAATAACATTAAAATTAATATAATTATTCTTAAGTAGCCCCCAGAAGAATTTCATTTTTCTTATCTACATCTCATATTTTATTTCACAACTGTATTCTCCAAACTTTATAGTAGCTTCTCTCTGCCCTGTCTATCATTATGATTGCCACTGTTCGACGCAAACATTGGACGTTTTCTCTATCAGATATTTTACAAGAAGCGTTAACAAAAAACTTGAACTTTGAGGGTGCAAAAATTAAAAATAGCCCGTGATAAATATTTTTCCAATTGAGTTAACAAAACCAAACCACCCACATACATCTATACAAAGAAGAAAAAAATTCTTTTTAATAAATCGCTTTCCACTCGATATAAACATTACGCTCATCCAAAGCCTGCCATTTCCAATAGGGAGGGCGGGATTCAAGGGTATGACCATATCTAACCATGCTCCGAAGAAAGCAGAGGAGTAGAGCAGAGATAGTGGAAAGAGACACTTGATAAAAGATATATACGTTCAGCACTTTTGATAAATCGTGAGACTGCTCATGGAAGAGAGGACGTGGGGGAGTTCTCCAAGAGAAAAAAGCAGAAGAAGAAAAGTGATGAGCGAGCTCGCCACGAGGCATTACGCTTGCGAGGACGAATACCTATATTTTATGAAACACAGTGAAAGGAGAAAGAGAGAGAGAAAGAGATGGGGAAGGGGGGGGGGCAGTTTAAAAGGTATAATAAGAAAAATCCATCGGTCTAACAAGGGAAAAGGGGTGAAAGGAGAGAAAGTGAATGTAGATGCGGTTTTCGAGCAGAGGAAAAAGGATCCATTGCTCTGGCGAGAAATTAGCGCAAAGGAGGAATAACGAATGGACAGACAGTGTGGTTCGTTTAGTAGGTACGAAAAGAGGGCTGTAGAGTAAGGGGACTTGTGAAAGAGAAGTATATGGTGCGTGAGAAAAGAAGAGAAAAGAAACCATGGATGTTGGAAAGATACAATCAGGTTCATGACTGCATGAAGCAAGATCAACAATGAAGAAAGAAAAAAAGACTAGTTAAAAAAGAAAGGCCAATCTTGATTTTCGACCATGGCGTATTAAAATTATATTAGGCGAATTCATCCGTACATGGATTTCCGACCCTACAGTCATTCTATGTCCCTCTGGTATACGTACCGATCTATCTCCTTTCCTGCTGTTTCGCTGTGCTGTGTCCAATATGCTCTTAGAGGCTGTATGTGATCGGTGCAATTGCAACAGCAGCATCGTTCGGGAGTTTGGTCCTTTAGTGAACCCAATTACCTCTGAACTATAATGCATTGTTTAGAACTTGTCCTGCACATACACGTACACATGAAAATTATATATGCATACTAAGGCAAGAGATCGTACGCAAACATTTACGCGTGGGCCCTAGTTTGTTAATATTCCACGGAGACTGTTCACAAAATTATTAGCATTAAAATTAAGAATAATCGCATCATAACTTTCACTATAATTTTAATCACATATATTCATCTAGTCGAAAACAATAAAGTTTGAAAATATTGTGTAATAGTTTCACAGACTAAGCAATACAGTTTACAAACTATGGGGTTCCTGTATCGCCTATTTTGTTTGACTATCTTCTGGAAACTCATGCATCCAACTAGTAGTAGAGGTATTGAGGAAAAGGATAGGTGTATGGTTTAGGAACTGCAGAAGCAGCAGACACGTATATATAGGTGGAAGACAATTTCTTGGACCAAAACTTAAATCACTTCCGAAACCCTGTTTCCGCCTCTTCACACACCCACCCAGCCTTTGCCAACTATCCCGGGAGCCGCGTGATTCAGAATTCATGCTCCAGAGCGTCCTTCTGTTCTTAGAGTCCGACACACTCTCTTTCTCTCTCTCTCTCGCGCTCTCTCTCTCTCTCTCTCTCTCTCTCGTTTTCTCTCGAGAACGTGTGAGTCTAAGTGCGAGGCAGGTCAATAGTAGATAAAATGAAGGAAAAGAGAGAGATAGAGATTCTTTATTTTTCTGCTGTTTGAGCAGGCTGTATTTATGTGCGTGTTGATTTGTTCTACTGTAAGTGATGGTAAAAAGATGACCGAAAATTGTTTTTATGATATTACGAAATGAATATTCGTCCTTAGCAACTACTGCACCTGGATCTCAGAGTATAGATGTTGTTTAATCTATTCCTGCCATGGTTTAGAAATCCAAGGTCGGTATCTCAACTAATTAAAGTTTATTGTTTTTTTGGTAATCAAAATGTGTTTGCCCAATATGTCAGTTCTCGCACAGGAAGTCGTACAGTTAGACAATAGCCGTCGGTTCTCACCTCTCCATGCGCATACAATATTCAGTAAGCAATTTTCTGGCTCGTACACTTTGCAAAACGTTGCGCTACGGTTACTGGAATTAAATCTGGAGAAAGAAAGAGAAAATTGTTCGTAAATAGCCTATTTTCTTTTGTCCGTTAACCGCGAGGAAACCACGCGAGGATATTCGGGATAGGAATTCCTCTCCCTCTCTATTTAGTCTTGTTCTTCGAAACCCTCCTTTCCTCTTCTCACTCTTCTACCTATGCATGCATTGCGCAGTGGTTAATGTGTGAAATTTAATCTTCAAGACTACAATCTCGACTTACTAGATGTCTGTCCCCCGGAAAACGTCTCCTCAAATACTTCGTGCAATTGTTCAGCCGTTACAACCGTAACGTTTTTAAACATGTCATTTCTGATTATATTTTTAAAATAGAGTATGCAATCAAAATGTAGAGCGGTAATTTTATTTATGAAACGAAGAGAGGAACCATGGAAAGGCGTCGTAATCAGAGCGTCTATGAAAGTTTGTAGGTGTGTAACGCGCAACGTAGCTGCAGCTGCTGGTGGGTGGCGGTAGTGGCTTCCAAATGACCAGGGGTGGCATGATATATCGTCAATTTTGTATTTCGGGCGGAATACCCTGACCAGGTGGATGAATTATGAGAAGAATATTTGATTAAAGTTACCGTAGCTGTGCATTATACAAACGCTTCGTGTATTGTATATGTAATTTCGTTCCAGTCTACACATAAAGTAGCGCCTTTCTATTTTATAAACGTCAACGAAACAATCGCAGTAAAATAAAGCGCTAACCCATGTTTCAACGTTGAATAAAAACTTGATGTATACTTTAGTGATATCCAACCAGAAAAATTATAAAACGTGTTTCAGAAAATATATCTGTTGAATTCACCAAGAATCTTCCGTCCACTCTCTTCGGCTCAGCGCAACTCCTTCCTGGGTACCAGCTGATTTCTGCATGTGACAAACGTTGTTTACGAAGTACGAACATATGTTTGGGAAACTCTATATGTCTCAGCGCTCACAATCATACAGGGGCTTATGCTTAATTACGGTCATTTAATTCTACTCTTCGTACATCAATTAAGAATAATTTAGAGTCAATTAGCAAAGTCAGCTTTCGGTTGGACATAATACTTCTTTCTAAGTTATACATCTAAAGACAACAGCAAAACGATAGCTTAGTAACAGTAAGTAAGAGTTCAGGAGAGGAACTGATCTACTGATAAATAATTTACTCATATTACAGACACACAGATCTGAGAAGCAACAAAAAATGTATTTATGCAAAAAATTATAGTACATTTTCAATCCGTAACAGGGTAGACGAACAATTGTTAAAAAAAAATAGATTTCTCCACTTTAAATAATCGATTCTCTGATTTATCGATCTCAAATAGACATCCCTAGTCATCAACTTCTCCGAAGTACGTATCACAGCCTTGAAAATATTTTTGAGCTTTCCTTCCCGCTTCCCTTTCAGTTCCAGATTGATACCGAGGATACCTGTACACACTGTTATTTGTAATTTTTGTAAAGATGGAGTGTGTGCAGGCATGCATTCATATGTAATTTTTGTAAAGATGGAGTGTGTGCAGGCATGCATTCATACCGCGATCTACACCAAACTCACATGATGCTCTTCCTTGAAAACATGCTAATGTACTTACCTCATACCATGTCATATATATTATGTGTGTCAGGGTGTATGTTGTCGACGTGCATCCACCCACAGACTGGAAACGTCGTCTAGTAGATGGTGTCCGCATTATCATTCGCGGATATGGAAAAGGCGTACATACAAGGGGAGC
>JAPYYV010012283.1:0-16447 GCA_030522625.1 Copidosoma aretas | reverse complement strand
TGACACCACCAGTGGAGCTGAAGCTAGCTTTGGGTTCTCTGTCTGCTCTCTAGGTATACGTCAGCCGTTTGTCTCTTGTGTAGCGAATTGCTCCGACTACTAATTCTCCTTTACTTGCTCTGCTCGTACGATTTTCTGCTGCTGTTGTCTCTAATGCTATACACGATGGTTCTTCTGGAGCTTCAAGGGCTAGGATTACTGTATTGCGGTACTAGATGAGTTTTCCCTAGAGCAGAGCTCCTAACTGAATCCAAATATTTTTTTTCGCAGAACAGAAATAAGAAGGGGGAGGAGTTGATTAAATCAGAGGCATTTTATCTATGCTTGCACGTATAGCATTGGTGGGTCATGGTACTCAATTGAAACTCAATATGTGTTTGGATGAGGTAGGTAAAAAATCATTCGTTAATGTACAGATGGATAGCAAGTGTTGCCCCGTATATCATTGTTAACTCGTTTCTGAAAAGTGAACTGTGCTGTGTTTCTATGTATGTACCCACTTTTTAGAAATCACAAGAGATTACAACAATTTCTGTTGTGTACTGGCAGGAGAATGTAAAGAGACACACAGCGCAATCATCGTATAGATGTGTCTGCTCCTCGTGTTGTACAAGTGAATCGATGTACGGGCGGCACTTATAGATGAAGTGTCAGAGGCCCGCTCGGACTTACACAGTATCGAGACCACCCCCCCCCCCCCCCCCATCACAAATTCAAGCTGAGAGAAGTTTTTCATCGAAGAATCACAGGAATTGTAGAATTTTTATTAGAAAAAAGCTCGACTTTTCTACCAACTCTCAAAGTATCGTTGTACATTTGTTTTTTTTCACTTAAACTCTCCTGTCACAAGTGTAGAACAATTTTAACTACGTTTTATATGAGATTGGGAAATTCTCAAGGACTTTGGTAATAACGGCACTACGTACTGGTTTATGTGAATGAGAAAGATAATGTGATGGGACATAGAGGAAGATTAATATATTCGTTCCCTTCGGTCAACCACTATTTTCTATAAAATGTCCCTTTAACTGTCTTTACGTGTAAAGCCAAAGTAAAGACCTTTCGAATAATTATATTACAAAACGATCATGTTGACTTTCTATCGACCGTGTACTAAATATTTTGTTGTTACATCTAATAACCATATTATCCTTTAACACCCCTATCAGAGCATTTACAAAGTAAGTGAATAAAAAAACGTTTCCCAACTCCAGAATAATGCGGCTATAATTTTCAAGATTGACGAACCCCTTATCCCGGATCGGGCATACTCCGAGATTTTTCTTCGCCGCCTTCTCTAAACCTTCTATTAATTAATTCCGACTTCACATCATTTCCTCATTGACATAGTCTGTCGAAAGCCACGAAGGAGGCCAGAAGCATCGACTTTGTTTTCTGAACGTACCATTTAACACATGTACACGTATACACGATTGACCCTAGCGGTCGGGCTAATGGATTCAAACGCAGAGCGATGCCTCGAGCTGTAAAAGAGAAGGACAAAAAGAAAGAAAAGGAGAAAGAGTTGGAACTGAACGTGAGAGTAAAATTCTAAGAACGAGCAGTAGGTAGGAGGCACTGTCAGGGGAACGAGGCGCTGGGTCTTCCCTCCAGCAACGAGTTTCACTCTCGAAAGCTTTTACAACCGAGTGGAAAATGCGCGCAGATACAAAAGTTGAGCAAAGTACCTAAAAAAAAAAAAAAAGAAGAAAGGGGTGGAAAAAAAGAAAACAGAGAGAAAGAGAGAGAGAGAGAGAGTCCGCAGAGCTTTGCAGTTTTTGGAAGACTGCTGCGAAGTGCGGAAAGCCAAGCAGACGGAAATGATTGATCGAGTGATTTACAATGTATACCAGTGTAAATGGTGGTCACCACCATATGAATATCGGCACATCGCTTCAAGATTGAGCCAGAGAGAGAGAGAGAGAGAGAGAGAGGAAGAGGGAAAGTGGGAGGCCGTAGAGGGGGAGAGCTAAACGGGAGGGTAGACTCCTCGGCCTCTGCAGAACTGTACCACATTCACAGAATGAGCTGCAGCAGGAGGAGGAGGATCCCTCGCATCCTCTATTTCATCTCTACTGCGGCAGGAGCAGCTTTGTCTCCCATTCCTCTGTTCCTGCGTTTATATACGAGCTCGTCTTTGATTTCCACTCCCCCTATTCTCGGCTGTATATTCAGCAATGGTACCAGGAGTTGTTTCTTGCGGAAGAGGAGGATGCGCCCGCAAGCTTTTCATCACTTCATAAAACTGTGTATATACGTGTGGCGTACCTTTAGACAGTAAATATACGTCGCGAGGCGCACCGGGACACTCATAGCATGATTTGAAAAGCTTAATTACCGCGTTTGACGCTTCGTGCGCTGCGTTGGTTTAGGCTTTCAGTTTTGTTCCTTCTTTTGCCATATTTTTTTCTACTGCACATACACCTGATTTACTCGGTATTTCATTGTGCTTTGACTTATGTAATGATTTATTGACGTGCTGTATGACTAGTCAGCTTCAAGACAATCGTAGAGGCTTAAAATTAGCTAAGTATACAGAAAGTATCTAAAAAGCTTGAGTATCTATCAAGAGAAAATACAGTATCAACACTACAACAATCACAAGTGAAAAATTATTTATTTGCCATTTTTAGCACACACTTTCAAAAATTTTCGATTCAACTTACCCACAATGGTTAAAAATACCATCGGACTGAAACAACAAATGTTGAGTCACGAGCTTATTATTATTTTCCGGTATACACGACGCATTTATTAATTTAGAAAAAAAGTTTATAGATCGAAAAAAATACATTGCTTGCTCGAGGAAGCGAAGAAACCAGCCGCGCTCGCGAAATGTCGCCTCTCGTTCTTCTCAGCGTGCCTGTTGACAATTTCACCGGTACTCTCTGCGGGCACATTGCTAGCGCAATGGATGAAACGAGGCAGGAAATTTGAGTGAATTCGAGGATCCTCGATGAATTCCGAGCGGGAACCAACAAATCCCGCTGGTCCACGCACTAGCACATGTGTGCAGACGTATAGATGTAGTTTTCAGAAAAGCGCACGCGTACGCGTGGAAGTAAAGTGGCACGTCGAGCCAAGGCTCAGCAGCGGTCGACAGGCCAAATCCGTTTCGATGATGAATATCCGTGCCTGCCTACTGCCCTTTTGGTCTGCAGAAGTAGTACTAATACCAGTACTCCCAGAAAATACGCGAAGCGTGTCCATGTATTTTATATCTATGTAATTTATAAGTAGCAGACTATGGATTAAGAATGGCTTTGCTGAATAAAGATTCATCAGAAATATGGTGGACCAACACGAGTTACTTGAGAGAGCACGAACGAAAGGATCTGTCGACATCTTAAACGCGTGAATGCTCACTTTCCAAGGACCTGAAAAGAACAGCGCTGAGGTATATATGCATAGACTGAGGTAGAGCTTTCGTGCAAAGAAGCTATTATTCATCAATTCGATCGATTTCCCATTGAAAAGAAGCAGGAACTTTGCAATGAGGAGTGAAGAGGGTGCTCGCGCGAGAGAAAGGAAGTAAAAAATTACGAAGCCACGGTAGAAGTGAGAAAGAAAAAAAAACCGCCCCTGCTATCTCCACTGGTGTTTCCAATCTGCCGCATCTTGATTGTCTCAGCGAAATTAGAATTTGGTCAATTTGAACTTGTGAAAAAATTCGGAAAAACCAGTTTGTCTGGATGGTGTTCGAGGGAGGCAGGATTATCTAGAAAATAATCTACGAGCTCAAGAAACCTTGATCTCTTTCCTTTGGTTTTTTCGAAATTTTTCCATGGCTGCGGTGTTGGCACGTACTTTTTGATATTGTCCAATCCAGTCCCAGAGACGTTCTAATTGATTCAAGGCAATAGATATCACCTCAAAATATGTGTTAAGAAAAGAATCCTGAGCTGCAATGCATGGAAAATATCCTCTCATGAAATATCCCGATGCGTCGTTTTAAGTAGATAGGACATGGAATAACGAAGTTAATGTGAAATAACCCGTACAAGCGATGACGCAGATAAACAGATCGGAAAGAATCGACTCTTTTTGTCACCGTCATAGATATATTCCACGCGCCACGATTTTCCTTCTATCGCTGATCGGTCTCAATTTGTCCTCTTTTATGTTTCGGGGCGGATTAGGCAGGAACAACGCGAAAAAAAATGAAATAGCGCGAGGGGTGAGCTGAATTTTGATTCGGGACGTTTTTTCTCGGTGATCAGCTTTTCTGTACTCGACGTGCACGCGCGCGTCCAGACGGACGAACCGACGAACGAACGATCGAGAAACAATTGATTGCCCAATCGTGCCCGATGTCTGACCACACGCTGACCTTTACTACTCGCCCGCAGTTGAGCTGTTGAGCTTTTTGATAGCACTGGTAAATACGTGTGGGATGTTTGATCTAGTATTGTTCACAGTTTAGCTCGTGGATGAAGTGTAAAAGGTTGTGATGCCATGGCGATGGACGTTGCAATATATAACAATAAGCACGCTAACGTAGTGTGCGAACACTTATGATGTGCCAAAAACCATGCGCACGTGCCGTATTAGAGGAAGCAGAAACGACGCGTACCATAAGTCAGTTGTCGTAGGAGTAATAAAAGAGAAGGACAGCTATGACGACGACGACACGACGTAATAGAGACGATGATAGTGAGGAGACAAAATGAGAAGCAATGATGGAAAAATATTCGTCGTCAGCCTGAGCAGTACGAGGGAGAACCTGACGCTACGTGACTTGTGTCTTTGTACCAAAGAATTGGTACCGAGAAAAAAAAAACAAACAGAAAGGCTCCTCTTCTTATCATGTATTTGGATTGTTGTGCTGCGTTGTTCTCGTGATTGCCGTTATATTATCGTGAGGATACGCGCGTGAGATCGATGTCGATGGGCCGACCGTTATTACGATGAATCGAGCCAAAGGAGAGCCGTTGCTCATGAGCTGTTGCTAACGAGTATTTACATGAGAATTTCGCCTGTGCTCGGGCTACTCAGTTTCTGACAACAGCTTTTTCCAACATGGAATGAAACAATAAAAACAGTATGGTAATAAAATAAAACCAAAAAAGGATGGACGAAAAAAAAAACCAGAAAATCCTATCAAGATCTCAATATTCTTTACAACTTCCTCATAAATTTCTTCACTCATGCAAATCCGATCCATCGTAATCTCTAGCGGAGTTTCACTGCCTGACCCACATCCTCTTATTTAAACTAACAGAAGTACTTCGCCACTCGCACACTCATACACAGTATGACAGTATCAATTGGTTTTTCACGGTCGCTTGATCGTCATTAGCAGACAATTAAGCTTCCTTCCAGTCAATATCTAGTCAGCCACGAACAAGTGGCTCATCCAGGCTATATACGTGACTCCATACCGTGAGTATTTATTCATACTAAACTTTAACACAGCACGTTGTGCTTTTAATGGAACATAATAATTTTAAATTAACGATAATATTGCGTCATCCACGCAAGCTATTAAAATAAACAGTATGCTCTTGTATCAGTCTTATTGGCACCCAAAATACGATTAATAAAATATCGAGCTCTACCACGAGTAACCGTCTGCTTGGTAATTATTTAGTGTCATGATTGTTATTATTTTCTTCAAACGAGCCGCAAAGCTTTTTTTGTTATTATCTCCAGTGCCTCACTTTGCTTGTACAATATCGATGTCGGAAAATAACTAGGTTTCAAGCAATCAACTTTACACTTGGTAGCGACATTTACTACCGTCCCATGAAATATTGTGCGTAGCCACACCTGCACATGGTACATATGAACGTGGTTTCGAGTACATTTTTATCTGGATCATTGTTATTACTTTGCCTACATGGTTTCCATTGAAAATTGAGCTTTACTGCTATGGGGACCGAGTATTAAATAATTTCACTTATTCAGCTTGGATATATACTCCTTGCAAGTTATATTATTCTGAACTGGTCAATCGATACTTCGCTCTACCGAATGCCACCTTTATCGGCTTGATCTTCGATCCCAATCGATCAGCTTGAAAAGTAAAGCAACCCCCTCCTCCCCTGCAACCCCCACATTTTACGATAGAACGTCGTCCTGCACGTGCGTACCAGGATAAATATACACGACCAACGGAATCTAGGGTAGTGCACACAGACAGACACACACACACACACACACTCGAGAGCAAAGGAAAAGCGAAGAAAACTCTCGGGAAAAGGGGGCCTGCACTCGTAGGTGGTATGGACAGTTTCCGATGCGGGTAGCAGGAAAAACTCTCCCGCGCAATACCCTCGGCACTACTTTCTTGCGTAAACACGTACACGAACGGAGCAAAAGAATTCGGAACTATGGCTATCGCTCTGGAATTTTTGCCCCCCCCCCCCCCCCCCCCCCCCCCCCCCCTCCCCCTCGGCATCATCTTTTTTCTCCTTTACTCCGCGACTAGGTGAATTTTTTATTTAAGCTGATCATTATTTTTCCTCATTATCCAAACTTTGTTCTCTATTTTGTTGTACTCCCTACCACCTGAGCCTGGATGATGATAATGATAATAATTTAATAATTGACGATAGAGTCGGAGATATAATCGAAAGGTACGGTCGAGATCTATTTCAATAAAAAATAACGTTATCTAATAAATACCATCGACTCAAGAAAATGTGATGGATTCAATAATCTGGTGCAGCCAGCGTGACGTATTTAAAACAGTTCCAAGGTGTCAACGTTAAAGAAAGACGGGTGAAGTATGGAAGAATAATGTCAGATCGGTGATCTTAAAAGGAGTGATTGGACGATTTTTTACTGGCAAAGGCCTTTTTGCTTCCAACCAATGGCAACGCCAGTATGCGAGTGATTGGAAGTGAGAAGAGCAGAACGTTCGAGAGAGAAAGTTGACCCAAGTAACATAATGTATATGAATGGTACTAAGCAATATTGAAAAAACGTAGTGGCTTTTTTTCTGATCACTCCCTATCAGATGACCAATGGCAGATGAGCAGGTGCCCAGGGAAAGGAAGAAGAAAGAAAGAGAACATGTCGATGACGCGACCCGACAACTGTACATTCTATAGGTGCAAACTATCCCGGAGCCTACACATACGTGCCCTTAAAATAGAATGACTCCTCTCCCAGCACTCTCCTATCTATTTCTACTTCGCAGTAGCAACAGCCAGCCAGCTCCCAAATTCTTATTCTCTGCGAACACTCTCACAGACACCCCCGATAAAAGCACCGCGAAAAATAGAATGCCAGGCTTGGACGAGAGGAAAAATACTCTGGGTATCCAAGCGAGGGGAGTGCATAATACTGGGAAATCGTGGGCACGTCCCGTGCTCCTATTACGAGACCTGGCTTTCGTAATTTCTCACGGCTGCGCCGCTCTCCTTATCTATGCATGTGACTGGTTGAAGGAGGTGGGGGTGGGAGGAGTCGGCGGTCACCCTATCCCCTTTCACGTGTCAGGCAGATAAGGTAACGCCGGGGCACGTTCCATTAGTTTATAGGGGAGAGGAACGTTCTGCTCTACCTCTTTTCTCGTTCAGTCCTGCAGTCTCCCTTCCACCTCTTGGCTACCGGTATAGTGCTGGTCCAAGGTTATAAATGGCTGTGGCGCTTTTGGCGTTAAATGACCATTTTTACAGCTGTCCAAAGAAGAGATGTATAGAGAGTAGAGGGATGCAAAGGAAGTGCAGGCCCCTGAATGTGGAGGGTCGAGCTTTTGTGTGACCAAAGAGTGTACGAGGTTTGATGGACGGTCCGAGAGTGGAGAATGAGTCACGATTGTTCTTCTCGTGGGTGCACCGCATGAATAGAGAATACGTGTGGCTGATGTATTTATGGTGGCTTCCAGAAAGCTGCTGAAGAATTTTAGGCTTTGGGGGTGGATGCAGGGGGTATGATATAAGCTTATGTGCCACCTCCCATTCTGTTTAGCTGTCACGTTTTCATAGCCAGTGCTGGAAATACTCTTCGGGTGCCATCTTCCAATCGGACTTAGAATCTAGTTTGTGATGTGCACGTGATCGTCAGAAAAAGTCTTTATAGGACTTTAAAAGTCATTCAAAGTCCTTTTTATAGTTAGAGAAAAAATAACAGAAAATTAAAAACAAGCAAAGACATTGTAACAAACACTTGGAGACAAACAATAGGACATCAAGATTTAGAGACTGAAATAGAGAGATATAGAGATAATAAACAAGAAATAAAGATATCGTTTTAAAGACAGGAACTGCCCCAGAAATCAGAGAAAAAAATCTTTGAGAGTCTTTAAAAGGCTGAAACCTCATTTAAAGTCTTTAACGAAGTTAAAATAAGGAAAATAACAGAAAGACTTGTCAGATTTCAGAAGTCATTAAATGACTTTTACCATACATTTTCCATCTTTGGACGAATTTTGAAGTCTATGAAAGACTTTGAAAGACTTTTGGTCAAGAAACACTTTGAAAGACTTTTGAAGTCATCCAATGACTTTAAATAACTTGTGAAGTACATTAATGACTGTAGATATGAATATCGATGACTATAGAGTTCATGTAACTCTCTAAACGACCACAGGTAACTTTCACGTAGTTAGTAAAGATTTTCAATCATTTATCATACTAAATTAATTTTTTCTTTACGATTCGTGCTCTTAAAACTTGATTTTAGATCGGGGTAGGCAGGGGGAATATGAAAAATTCAAAGACAGTGAAAATATTTAGTTGTCTCGAATTCTGAAAGGTAAATTAAAAACTATGAATGGCAGATAGAAGGATACAGATGTAAAGACAAAAATATACAAATGGTATAGCCAACACTGGGAAGAATAATCGGATGATGATGCACGAAAAAGGTACACAACGCAGTAATAGGAAGATAGTGGAAGAGAAACCAATGCTATAACACTGAGTGAAGTAATTTAGCCACAAACTAAGGAAATTAATAACAAAGACGAAAAAAATTTGACCAGAAGTATATAGAGATACTGAGACTTAGACATAGTACAGAAGAACATATACAAAAATGACTTCGACAGAAAGACAAATTAATCTTTTTGATGATTGTAGAGGTTGATGAAAAAAAATCAAAATGTTAAATATTATGTGCATCAAGTAATAAAATAACTATTTGGACCATTGTGTCTTTAGCGTCATAAAATTTGTTATCAGTCAGCCAAGTGTCTCCCCCCCTCTCTCTCTCAATCGTATTGTTTTGCATATGGCATACTTATACGTATTTTGCGCTTCACATTATCTGTTTCTCACGGCCCCTTCTGTTCACAGACTGCACATAGGTGCACTAAAAATATCAGCCGCTCGATAAACTATCTCGGCTTGATACTTACTCGACTTTCTCGTTACACATATACCTAAACCACAACGTTTAATCAAAGTATCTTCGGCGTTCCACATGATTGTTTCTACGCTTTTTCGTTGTCCAGCCGATCATTAATGTTATTTGAGGGTGCTCGTGAGTTTCCACGTTTATGCATTCAGCAGACGGATAACGAGCGGTCATGCTCCCACGTACACTGATACGTACATGTGAATATGCAGATACGTGAATTTGTTCGTTTTCATCATTTATCTCCTTGGCGATACGAGTCTCTCTCTCTCTCTCTCTCTCTCTCTCTCTTTGTCTCTCTCCGTTTCCTTCTTTCTCGCAGTGTTCTTTTCGATGTAGATTCTTATCGATCTGCATAATGTCTGGATAACGGAGAAGGGACGACCGATTTTTGCTTTGCTTCTTTTCGCAGCCGATTACCCTTCGATAATATTTAAATCGATTGTAATGCCGGTGGGAAGATCGACGTTATTGGCACTCTACGCTGGTTTTAACTGGCCTCTACTACGATGCGAGAATCGATTTCAAATAAAGCAGAGTATTAAATATTAATTATTTTGTGTATTGCAGCAATACGCAACCAATAACTGGCATAACTATGAAAACCAAAGAGTAAGGTTATGTCAGTAACTTTTATTGGCAAACCGAATAGGAAGATCAGGGGTTCCCCGGACAGTACTGACTGTACATAAACCGGAAGCAGAGAGTTTAAGTTTGCTGGTAGTCGATTCAATTAGAAGCACCTATTTACTTGGGAGTTGCGTGTTTGCGTGTGTGGATCATAAGAACACTCGTTTGATACCGAACGACGACGATAAAATTAATTTCAAGTGAAACGAGCAGTTAACCGAGGCTGCTTATGGGAACACCACACGCTGGCACGCACGCGCAAACTAAATTAAGTTTTCCTAACTGCTTGTTACCCTTAGTAATGGTGATATTCAGAGCCAAAAATCCGTGAGAATAAGTTTTAAATTGGTCAACTACGCAATAAGGAAGTGTGGGAGTGAAATTTTCGCCCTTTCTACTTTTCAGCGTCGTTGCTTTTTTTTTCCTCATTGCGCTTCCCTCTTTTCCTATCTTATATCTTTCTCGCATTTTTCACGCTCCATTTCTTGTAGTCTCAGCCCTCCACCGTCCCACCTTTACCGTTCAATGTTCCTCTTGACCCGTAGTTCTTAAAGTTTTCCTGTGTTCTTCACTTTGCATCTTAGACTCCTTGTTTTTTGACTGACAATTTCTGAGATTTCAAACAATTTCCTGCAGCATCGCCTCACAAAGTTTCTCAAAGAGTGGACCTCTAGTTTGGCGTATGAAAGAAGTGTCACGATAATTTTGTTTCGTCCATGTCATTTAATCGCTCAATAATGTAATAAACAGCATTGATCTCGATTTTGTACACTGAATTTGAAGAAGGAGCTTGTTTTTTCCTAAATAGTGAATGAGAAGAGAAATAAAATTTCTGAAAGAAGCACTCTAAACAATTATCATCAACCAGACAATGAAGATCAACTGAATTTTTAATCAGTTTTTTATTCTTAACCATCCTTTTTAACCTGTGTGCGTCTTTAACTTTTTTTTTTTGTCTGTGATTGACGTTGTTTTGCATAAGCTCTTTTTTGTTCCTCTATTATTTACCAAAGTTTAATAAAACTACTCAAAAAGCGAAAGCTGAAAATGAATATGATTTTACACTTTCAAGAAGAAATAATCGACCACTGAAGAGAAGTGAAAAGTAACACCATACATTCGATTGATTCCATGCTGCGCACACACCTGCAATTTTTAATTCCTCTAAATCTGATACGCGTAATAAATATTATACGACCTTTAATTTTTTTAAAAATATTACACATTACACCAGTACTCATTTGCTTGACCAAGCAACCCCATCGGATTTGAACTCATCGTTCTCTTTTGCCTCACGAGAGCCGTAACTAAAATGCAGTAGTCACCGTGAAAGTGCACAACTTCATCCCTAGTTTCCTCGGAGCTACTATCCTCGCTCGCGCTTCTATTTTTCCACTCCGACGTCTCCGATTCATCTCGCGAGAGTTTTCCTTTTGTCTTGCGCTTTTTTTCGATATACGTTGCTGTCCTGCTATGCGCGACTCCCACCCTTTGCTCTCTGCTGCACTGTGTCTTCGTTTCTGTCTTCACACGGGAGCCCCTTTTTTTTCTCCCCTGCCCCGTCCTCTTAGTACTACTGCATTACACGAGTGAAATACTGCTGCTTCTTTCACATTTTATTTTTCCTCGTTTTTTATCTTTGTTCTTGTACGCTCCCTAGCTCATACCCCTTTACTCGTCCACGCCGACTTATATACACCATTCCGCTAATTCCGACGACGATTCCGCCGCTTTACTTTCGCTCCCCTATAACGTCGTATTTCTTAACATTTTTGTTCCACCATCTCTTACTATTTGCTTTTTTTCTTCTTTTGCTATCTCAATTTCGTAAAATTCTCAACCTGTCCTTACAAAGCTAAAATGATAAAACACTCTAAAAGTAGTTTCTAAAATAAAAAAAATAAAACTCGTTCACATTCTCGGAATCTTTAATATTTTAGAAGAGCTCTCGTTTGCTCGATCGTGCAAGAAACAAAAAAGCAGCGATAAATTTATCATCTGGAAGAAGAAAGAGCCGTCACTCGAAGCGTTCACAGCTCATCTGACACGCGAACCGCGCGCACGTACGTACGCTGGGGGCCAAAGTTTTTGAATTATTGATGAACATTTGACTGACGTTCGATCGTTTTTTTTTTTTCGTCCGCTCGCTCGTGCGAGTGCACGTCGAGCATGGAAAAGCTCATCCCCGAGAAAAATCGTCCCGAATCAGAATTCAGCTCACCTCTTGAGCTATTTTATGTTTTCCTCGATTCGTTCGTGCCCAATCTGACACGAAACAAAAAAGACAACAAATAGGAAACCATTTGTGATACCAGAAGATGTGTGGCACGTTGATATACGTATGAACGATAGTGACAAAGAGAGACAAATCCTTTCGTTCTATGTATCTGCATTATCGCATACCTACAAACCTACACTTGAACACGGTCGGAATGAAAAAAGCGAGCTTTCGATTGTGATTACTCACTCACGTCCCCTATCCACAATTTTCTCGTCCTAGAGGCTACTCGTATGGACACGTGTAGGTCAAAAGTTCGAAATCCCGGTAAGATTGGAAAAGCACAACAATCATGAAATGATCGGCTGCCAAAGACTCAACCCTTTTCTAGGAAAACCGAGTATTACATGTTCTCCTACTCATGCTTTTCTGTCATCCCCGTTTTTTATATTTTTAACCAACACTTCCCCTTCTCATCTTTCATCGAAAGAATTTATTCGACCTCGAGTTCTTATTTGCCTCTTTTCTTTCCTCCACTTCTTACCAGCCAACATTTCTTCTCCTCCAACGTATCTCTTGTTTTCTGTCTTTCCTTTTTCTTTTTTGTAATCAAGGTCATCAACACTGAGATATGGGCTCAGACACACTACATTCTCTCCTAAAAGAATCAGTTACACGTGACTGTCGACAGAATAACTCTTGATCTGATTGGTTGAGACAAGAATTTGAAAAATTGAATAAAAAGTAATTTAAATATAAAAAAATGAAAACTAACTGTTATAAAATAGCTAATAATTTTATTTTTCTTGAAAAATAATTGAAATTAATGTTTGGTTAATAGTTGGGGGTTGGCGCGCGAAGCGTGCAGGGGGCGGAGCCCCTAGTACATTAAAAGACAGAGACAAAAAGCAAATATAGGAACAGCGATACGAAATAGAGATAGGGGTAAAGAAATATCCTCTCTCGATAAGAGATGAGTTCGAGGTATACACTCTTACACAAGACGAGAGCAAGTAGTAAATGCTTTTTCGAAGATAACTGGTCTGATATTAAAGACAGAAACCCCCATGCGAGGAGGTTAGTTTTAGTCGGTAGGCACCCGGGTGAATCCGATACTCTCTTCGGTCCGAAGGACCGGAGAAGTCTTTAGAAGATTTCCCCTCCTCGCCCCTTCAAAAAAAAGAAAAAAAAAGACAGAAACTTAGATACAGAAGCTCAAGGATCAATACAGAGATACATCGATAAAAATATAAAGATAAAGAATGAATAGATAGACCCATAAGTATAAAGACCAAAACGTACATTTATTGGAAAATAGATTTGAAGACAATAAATACTAGAAAATTGTGGTTTCTCTGTATGAATATTATTTTTTCATATACGTTCACTGTTAGAATGTACAATATTGTAGAAGAACTTTTGCCCAACTACATTTGTCCCAATGTGAGAAAGGGAAAACTCTGCCGTAAAAGAGGAAAAGGTTAATTTTCGTTGATTCTTTAGCTGCTAAAACTTCCTTTTTCTTGCACATTGTGTTTTATAAGCTGCTACTACAGCTGCAGCTGCCGCACTACTGTACACCTAATTCACCTGTACGTACATGCTTGTATACATAATGTATGTATATGTATATGTATATGTATGTATGTATGTATGTATGTATGTATGTAGGTATTCATGTGTGTGTGTGTATGTAGTGTGTATGTTACGTACGTCAGAGCGTGATGAAGGAGCTTTGCGAGAAATTTACTTTGTTTGTAAATACGTTTTACTGCGTTTTTCTCTTGGCACTTGTCTCCTCTGCTCTTTATTGTCCTTACATACCCTGGCACTGCACTGCAGAGTTAAAAGGTTTAAGTATGGCAAGAGAGAACGCAAAATCTGTTCTCGTGAGTCAATTATGTACTTACGTTACTTTGGTTATTTGGAATCAATGCAAAATTTTTGTTCTACTTGTTCTTTTTACCGAGCAGAGACCGATAGTTTTTTATAAAATACAAAAATAGACTGAGACTTTAGTGTTAAACGTTGTTTACACGCGCTGCCTGAAGCCCGCTAAAAAATTTTTTCTTAAATTTTTGATATTCATCAATTATCAATTTACGCTCATTCAATAACTCCAGTCATATCGAAAAGGTAGCTCAATTGATAGTAAAATTTTATTGATGTATTTTTAAAAAAGCCATTAGTTTGATAAAAAGGAATAAGTTTACGAGGTATCCAAGTTCTTTTTTTATTAGGCCATGCATGTGTACCTTAATACTAGTGTAATAAGCCAAATGTACAAAATTATAAATCTAAATTCAAGCGGAAAACCTCTGCCACTTTTTACGGAACAGAAAAAGAGAGCTTTTCATTTCATCGTTGCTTATTTCATTTCTATGTAAATTTATATGAAAGTTGCATAATCTACTAATGTAAAATGCTGTCATGAGTTTTATGTCCTTTTTTTTTAATTTCTATCTCTCAAAAACTTTTCGCATTCAGCTCTTCGTGGTACGACCCTTCTTATTTTGTTGAATCCAACGTTTTTCCCTTCTTTTCAACCTTCAAAAATTAAGCAAAGCTCTTACAGTTGGTCAAGTAAAACTTAAAAAGCTTATTTCATTTTTTGATGGTTACATTAGCTCGATCCTCTTTTTGCCAGTAGCGCAGCTTTTTCCTTTGCATGTATACAGCCCACGGCTTTGCCTCCCGTTTCACCTTTTGCTGCGCGCTGACACCATTCTTTTTACTTTCCAAACTTTGTCTCTCTTTCCCCCTTTTAATGCTCTCAAGTAACTCGCGTTCTTGGACAAAGTGTATGTATATGTATATATATATATTAGCTTTTACTACCATCGAGTGCACAATACACTCGAAGAAACAAATTTCATGAAAGTTACAGTGACGGTACGGATAAAAATTACCACGCAGTTCTTTCACCGCATTTTTGTTTGAAATTAGATAATTTTCTTGCATTAGAAATTTACTTGCAAGAATTCCGTTTCGTTAAAAGAATCCACTTGTTTATAGAAATAGATGCGTCAAATACGATTCTCGTTTCAATAAAAATAAGATATTAATCAGAAAACGGTAAGTTTTTGCGTTAAAATCAAAAGTTATTCTTTTACATTAATTGTCTACTGTGAGAAAGTTATTGTACTACAGAATTCGATAAAAGTGGCCTAAGCGATTAAATAAAAATAGGTTAGACGTGAAAGCCAAACATTGTTAAGCTACAGGCTTCTTGTTGCAGCAAGTCCTTATATTACTTCCAATTCATCTCCTGGTTGGTTGTTTATGTCAGCCGACTACTTCCTTCATGTAACTGCAAGCTGAAAGTTAGTTGTCTGCTTTTAGTATGAAAATTTACCCTCAGATAGAAGCGAGTAAGACGAGAAACCGGGTAGTATACGAGATAGTTGAGATGAGACCGGGTGACTCAGAGACAAAGAAAAGAAAGGTCTCTCTCTCTAAGTTTTTATGTAACAGCTCTTGTATTACTTGAAGTGAAAGAAAGTTAAGGAGATAAGTTACTCAATTACTTTTTGACTTGTATCGGCTAAGATACAGAAAAATACAAGAAGTATATTGTACCGTGCAACGTCTTTTCCATCCTCTTTGCAGTGAATGATGCGATCGATTGTAAATTGTGGGTATGTATGATTCGAATTTAGAGATGATATTTTTGTTCTTGACGGATCTTTGAGCTTTTTGTGAATTGGGGTATTTACTAATTTAACTCTTACGATCATCTTAAAATTTGTAGTACACCACGCAAATAGTTTTGTGAAGTAATGAAAAGCTTACCGACGCATACCCACCGTCACTGAATACACAGCCGGGAAAAGGGGGAGTAGAAATCAAAGACGAGCTTGTATATACAAACACAAGAACAGAGGAATGGGAAACAAAGCTGTTCCTGCCGCAGAAGAGATGAAATAGAGGATTCGAGGGATCCTCCTCCTCCTGCAACTGTTTTGGGGAAGAAGAGACTACCCTCCCGCCTTCCCTCTCCCTCTTTCTGGCCCAATCTTGAAGCAATGCACCTGTATATTCACTTTGCGGCAGCCGCTCTGTCGATTGCATACGTATATGTATGTATGAACGGGTTAGCAGGCCCGAGTGCTGTGCTTCTTTCACTCGAGTTGTGAAACTAAGTTTGTTTAGAAACTTGTTAGAAAGTGACTTTGCCCCCCCCCCCCCTCCTCTGCCCAAAGCCGATGCCTGATTGCTCGTGCGCTCCTGAAGAAGAGGAGGACGAAGGGGAGGGTAGTTTTCGTCCTACTCACTCGAATCCATGCATATACG
>JAPYYV010012280.1:0-17706 GCA_030522625.1 Copidosoma aretas | reverse complement strand
AATGGCCCGGGGACGAATTCAGTCAGTGATAAGAAAACACTCTAATGACCCGGGGACGAATTCGGCCATTTTTATGATTTTGGGGACGAACTCGGCAATCCTGGTAAAATTACACAAAATAGTTGTACTTTGTACACAAAGTTTGTGTTTAAAATTTCAGTACACTAGCTAAATAACACAAGATTAGTGTACTCTTAACACGAAATTAGTATAAAATATAATTCACACAGTATGTTTGTAGCCTGTTCGATTTCAAACACAAAACGTCTGTTTGAAATTAAACAGATTTTCAACAGTGATAGTCTTTTTCCAAATCTCATTAAGAAGGAACAGTTGCGATGTTGGTGGTATGAAATGTATTACTTACGATTTTAGTTTAGTTTCCATGACGATCCAGTTGCGATATTCGAAAACGTTGAGGTAGGGCATGGGAACAGCGTTAGATTGGCATCTGTTTGCACTAGTATAACGTGTCGCGATTGCAAATAATTTGCCATCGATCAATGCAGGGGCGCCCTCTTCGGCACACGGATAATTATCTTCCGTCCTGACACAATATTCTTCAGGACGAACCATACCACCATTCCTTTTTAATCCTAATCTGCAAACTACGTACCGATCAACCTTAGCTTCATCGAAGTTTAAAAAGGGGTAGTGCGAACTTCTGTTGGTCTAAAAATAATAAAATCAGATCATGTATAAATTAAAATTCGGCTTGATGTCATTATTATATTGTATTGAAACATTTGATATTATTTAAGTGATCTACATATCAATGTTAAAGTACTTGATTAAAAAAACCTAATATTGTGACAGCCTCATCCAGTTCGTCACGTGGTAACTTTGTTGCGAATTCAACAGGTTTTGCTTGAGCCACCCTCTGTTTTAACTTGAAAGTAAAAAATTATAAAGAAGCAACAAAAATGTTTAAAGTGCTCATATATCTTCTAAGATTCAATGTTTTTACCTTTATCAAAGCTATGTTATGTTTATACTGCTGTTTTACGTATCTTCTATTAGGAATTAACTTTTCTATTTCATGAGGAATACCATTACTCATATTAATTTGTACTGCCCCAATGATAACCACATAATCTTCTGGTATATTCGGTCTGAAAATATAAAACTCATGAAAGATCCAAAACTTTTCATTATTTGATAATTCATAACTTTGCAGGATTTATAAATTCAGATGTAACCTATTGACCGGAAATTCCTGACTTTTTGACTAAGTATTTTTTTAAATCCTAAAATTTTCCGAATGTATAAATGTCGGTGTGAGTGGATTAATAAAACAAGTTAGTCAACCTAACCTCTTACTTTCTCCAATTTTTTAATATCTACAACCTTATGAAACCAGATTGTTTGATTAAATTTTTTTTCCTACCTCGGGCACTTTTGCAACCCTGGTACACCCTCGGTAGGAAGAACAGCGTTCGCCACTCATGTGCATCCGACCAGGGGGGTCCCAACGGTCTCTCGGGCGTTGCTTCGTAAGCGCCCTCGAGCCCAGGGACCGCCCTGGAGAGATGCACATTCGTGACGAAAACTACTTATTTCGCGTTGGCGATATAGTACGGTTTATTCAACTTTTCAGAATAGTATCAAAAATAATCATACGTGCTAATTATTTACTTCGATTATTCGCATCTAATACCGAGTAAACTAAAAAAACTTGTGAATTGAATAGAGCTCATGTTATAACAATGACATGGTATATTTACTGTATACAACTGGCAGTAGTGAGTAAGAATGTATCCGAAACGAGTGTAGCTAAGCACCTGAAGTTTTTTCTGTACCACACTTGAGCCTGTAGAGTAATAATTTTAATGGTAAGGTTGGCTACTGTTTTAAGTAAAGTTGATATTATTCACGAAAACTATTACTTACATGGAATTCATAATTACTTGGATCTCGTATGGCTACTCTTTTTGTAGTGGACGCAAAGATTATTAGCGAAGAAAAGTAAAACAACAAACCAAACGACTTCATGTTGGCAACTGACAATTAATTATTAGTTCATATCTCTAACTTCAAAAGCGTATATTTTGTGAGAATCGATGATTACTGAGGTCAGTAATAAGGAGGTTTTATCGATATGAAAAGTAATGGATAATAACGTGAAATTTAAATATGTTGTTCTTAAATAACTTTTCAACACGTGTGCAAAATTTCAGGTGGGTTTAACGATAAAAATATTGAAAACAAAAACAGTTTTTAGGTGACGCTCTTTAACATACGTCTTACTTTTACAAAAGTAGTGTACGTTAAAATGAATTATGGAAGTCTACTTCGCATCGCGATGTTCTTCTATAAAGATACACGACTCGACAGTATACTAACTAATTGTCTTTTCTCTAAAGAACGATAAGGCTAATCGTGGAATTTGGTAGAGCGAGAATGGGACAATTTCGTTTAGTGCACAAGCGCACTTTTAGAATTTCTAGTTCTTAAAGACAAATGTATGGCGGACGTTAATAGCAATGTATATTAATTGGTTATTTTTAATTTCGATTACAAAAACAAAAGTAAAAAGACGAGATTTCCCCAAAAGAGGAACGATTCGAGTAGCAGTAGGCAACCACGCAAAAGTAATTCATAGATGGACTCGTGGTTGATTCATTTTAACTATTATGTTTGGTTGACAATTTAAAATATACAACGACGTCGAACAATTTTATTGAAGTTAGTAAAAAACTTGGGGTATCTCAATTATAGCAAAAAAGAATAACCATCATAAATCTGAATTTGAAATTCTATCTGTAATTCTCAAAACTCATATCAGTCAGTCAACAGTTGAATCGTGTGTAAGTGGTATTCAAGTGTTGATTCGGTACATATAGTTGTTTTCTTATATAAATAAAAAAAGCTTTGTCTATACAAGTAAATTATAAAAAGAAAACACACAAACACAACCAACTCACCACGAAGTTACTCGCTACGTATCGGAACAACACATTAGTGCTGTATTTTGAGGTATAATATTAATTTGGCAGGGATGATGAAATTTTTTGAGCGAGTGCTGTATTTACTCTTTACTCTTTTGTTTTCACTATTTTATGCCTTTTTTTAACATTATTCCTTAATAACATTATTTCTGCAATAAACTGGGTAAAAAAGTTATTTAAATTCTAGAGTTGATTTTTCAATGATCCAGCCGGGTGCATCAATTCACTTTATCATCCGTAGGAATAAAAGAAACTCCATCATAAAATCCTAATTGTCACTTTTTGTATCGAGATTTTTGTATAGAGATCGCTGCAGCGTTATCAGCTCGTGCACGCGTGGTCCTGTTTTTCTGCTTTATCTGAAAACCACAAGCGTGATATATTTTTTCCTGCGTATGGAAGCTGCTGGGTACTGAAAATTGTGAAAATATTATTTTTAATCCCATAAAGTTTTTCCACGGTATCAAATGGAAGTATCTTTTTTTTTTTTTAATATTTAAATTGATTCCCCGGTTCAATGCTCTCGTAATTTTTTATAGAAGAATGCAGCGTTACATTTTTTTTGGGTACATCCTTATTTGCATCAAACATACGAATGATAAGCCAATAAACCGACAAATTCCATAGTTCGGAGTAAAAAACTCTTTTGCGTTTAAATGTGTGTATGCACACCTTACATCCATCGACTGTCCAATCAAGAGTAGGGAAGAGACCAGCCCGTCATCATTGTCCTATTTATTTCGAGCATCACACGCACGCACGCATCCATGACGCCACAGACTCCACCGCCAGTTTCGGAATCACAATGTGCCGCTGCCAAAGCATTGTCGCTCATCGATTCACGGGTGCAGAATTAATGCTAAGTAATCAGGCGCGACAGGACGATCGACTAGCTCGCGCTGCCTCATAACGATTCCCAAATTTCTCCTCCCCTCTCGGTGGTGCATCCGATCACAATAACTAATTATACAGGTCATTATGATCGGAAATCATATTTGCGAGATTCCAACACTCGGCTTGGTTTTATCCACCCATTAGTTGGAACGTCGAGCAATTGTTCGACCCTGGCTGATGGTCAAAGCCGATGGTCTCCACTTTCCCTCGCTCCCTCGTCATTTGAAATTTGACCACGAGCGTGTAATTGATTCATGTTAGTTTCTGCGTGATTGTGTATCGGAACTGCGCTCTGTATTCTGCTGAATGATTCGGGATAAGGGGTTTGAGGGTGTGGAGATGTGTGGCGTTAAAAAAAATTTGCTTAATCTATTGAAGAGGTCTCGGTATTTAAAATAGATCTCGAACAGTTTGATTTAGTCGTGAAAATAAAATTTGTCAATATTAGTAGTTGATCGTTGAAATCTATTTAATTCAAGGTCAGAGATGATCCTTAAATCATGTAATTTTTCGGTTCGATGAGACAATTAAAGAGAGCAAAATGCATACCCTTGATCTCGTCAAGCAAGCCTTTAAACCAAGTTTTAACTCAGTAGAACTCTTGAGGAATGTTACATCTCTCTTATACATCATCCTTTTTTGTTTATTGACAGACCTGTAAATGTTTTCTTGAATCTCATTTGGTAGAAGTGATCATTAATCCAAGGTTAAAAGCAGTATATTGGGCTCAGCATGTGTTCTTTGAAAAATATTTTGGGAGAAGCTTTTGATAAATCCGAGGAGAGACGTAGTGCGAGCCACGTACTTGACAATAGGTGTACGTTCGAGTGGGAAATTTCTTGTGTTTGCTTATACATTTTCCAGGCCAATAACGTACTTATTAGAATGAAGCTGTGCGTTAGAAAATACGCTTCCAGCTCTGAAATCCAGGTATTGTCACTATTCTACTTAAAGAGCTTTAAAATAAGTTGTAAAATTGTTTGTATAAAAGCTTAACAGAACATATA
Organism: Copidosoma aretas; assembly: GCA_030522625.1. Classification (NCBI taxonomy): domain Eukaryota; kingdom Metazoa; phylum Arthropoda; class Insecta; order Hymenoptera; family Encyrtidae; genus Copidosoma; species Copidosoma aretas. The sequence continues at coordinate 12,857 of JAPYYV010012280.1, read as the reverse complement.
CTACAATCATAAGCATTATTAATACTGATCTAATGCAGAAAATTCTCACTCTTCTGATATTTTTACAACAACTTAGACATATTATTCTTCTACCCCTTGTCAATCAAAATAAGAATACAATAAATAAATTAATCATTATTTACTGTATTGATTTATGTAAAAAGGCTTGTAACTGCTTATAAATTTTTGTTTTGTTGCATTTAATAAACAGTGGGTATTTAGTTGAGTTGTTTAGTAATAAATATTTGCATTTATTGTTTACTATTCTACAAAAAGTGGGAAACAACGGTGTCTACTTAGAACATTACCCTGACTGTTGCAAAACTTTGTAAAATCTGCAGCAAACGTACAGCATTTCTTGAATTTTAATACATACAACATATTATAGAGAGTTTCTCTTCCTATGAAACATTCTTTCATAGCCGTTACTGAATTCAGTGAACGGATTTTATCTCAAATTCTAACTAATCATTAAATTTCAATTACTTTTTAATTATCCTAATGCGAACGTTGATTACAATACATACCGTTAATGTTCTACATTCCAATGTCATGATATGGTGATTTTAGTGCCTACTAAATGCGTCCCAGTGAGCATTCAAAATAACTGTTCATAACGTTGCCAAAAAATACAAATCTAAAGTCGTTACTTGTCATGCATAGATTTTTAAGGTACTCAATGGATCATCCAAGGTCTAACTTGTTATTCAGATTCAAAAATAAAAGTAAGTGTCAAAACGTTTCATATTTTAACATTTCGAAAAATGTAAAATTTATTGATGATGCATGGCTAAACTATTAATTAAAAAGTTCATAGTTGAAGTTGAATTACCTAGGATTTACGTAGTAAACCTGTAGTATTTATTACACTTACGGACATTTGTTGGTTTTCATCAAAATTCTTGAATTTTCTAATGCAAACGAAAATTATGTTTTACTTAACTCCCAGTCATTAAACTATTATCCAACTTTTTTATAAGGCAGTAAAGAACGTAATATCAGCAGCAAAACTTTGTAAACAATTAACTCTGAAAAGTGACAATTATTGTAAAAGTGTCGCATATAATGTCCGCTCTTTGTTGTCAATAAACAAATAAATCAGTCTCCACTTTTTATTCACTTTCTCGATAATGTCTTATTTATAATTATTTTTTTTAAACATGATCAATTGATCATTAAGATTCACTACTTTTAACTCAACAGCAGTTTTTCAGTAACAAATGATCATTTTTTTTTAGATGCAAGACTGAGAGATCTTTGCAAACGTCTTGCTGCAAGAATCGAGGCTGATAAAAACTTGAAACGAAGGAAGAAACAACAGCATTTTATTAGTAAAAAACGAGTTTATAGAATGGATGGCTTGAAAAAGCCTAGACATAAAAAAAATAATTTATTACAAAAGTTGAGGATTAAAACGTATATGATGGTCATAAATAAAAAAATGTAATTTTTAATGAATCTACTGTTAACAAATTAACCTGCTGATGTCATAAATTCACACAATATCATAAAAATGATAGGAACTCTTTGATAATGATTTATTCCCGTCCTGCTTTGTTTGCATGTCGATAAATTTAACTAATGGATACAGACCCTCGACCAAAGGTAGAATCAGAAATAACCTCTTTCTTTGTTAGTGTGCTTATTATAATATTGTTTCTACAAGATTTTTTTTATTAATAAATACTCATTACTTATTCTGGAATCGATTTATCGTCATAATATATATTAACATATAAAATGAATCTTTAAACAATTATCCATTATTTAATAAAAATTTATTTTAGTAACATACAATGCATAATTTAATATTAAACAATACACGGAGAGAACTCTCATACTGCGGTAGTATAGGTCTCCCGTGTACTGCGATAAATACAGCAGTGCATACTACAGTAGGCTCGTAGTTATACTTCAGTAAGCTCGTTGTGTACTTACTATACATCTTGCCATGCTGAGTTTGCTCGCTGACCAGTGTTGCCAGATTGGGCGACTTGTCGCCGATTGGGCGACTTTGCGAGTCCAATGGCGACCAAAATTTAAAGCTCGGCGACTAGTCGCCAATTGGGCGACTTTGAGAGTGCCAGCAAATATTTAAAATCTAGTGGCTAGTTAAAGAATTTTATTGGGTTATTTGATTTACTTACAAGCATGCAGGGCCAAGTTTTATTAAAAACAGAAGTAATTTAATTTAGCTCTAACGGTTACGCGTGCGTATTGTACAGGTCTGTTTTCTTGTAGAAAGTCGAAAGAGAATTGAATATACTTTGGTATTAACAGTACAAATAAGCGATCGTTTAAAAACTATATGAAGAGGCGCAAAGCTTAAGAGAGGAACCTATACACGTGTGAGGGAGAGAGAGAAGTTTGAATATTTGCTTTTTCTCTTACTCTCATAGAATCACATCAAGCTTCCCGCATTGTAGTAAGGCTTTATCCCAAAGCATAATTGGGTCTGATGTTATTTGTTATGAACACATATTCATATGGAATACGTGATCGCGTAAAGTGAATACAAATAAGTAGTACATATATTATACTGTCCAGATTTTTATTTTTAAACCACGAAATTAAACATTTATCTCTAATCATTTCTTGCAAAAAGTAATATCACTTTAGATCATTTAGGGTTCATTTGCTTGAATAAAAATTTGCAGTATATTTAAAATTTGGCGCTCTTTTTTGAGGCGATTTTTTGGGCGATCTTGTTTCATTGATTGGGCGACTTGGGCAACTTTTGCACCCTCTTACGGGCGACTCGATCACAAGACAATGAGTTATTAATTTTAAAAAATTCATGATAAAAAATTTAATTTTTATTATATTAGATAACATACCTATCAGTCTTCATTCAAGTCTCTAAAAAGATCTTAAGGTGGCTTAGGCGTTTGGTGCCGTACCAAGCGAGGGGAACTTTAAGTTTCTATGGATCATGAAAAATATTTTTTGTTCATTGTCATGATATTTAAATATTTGAATCAGATATTTAAATTTAAGAGTTCAATTGGCTTTGAAAGTTGTAGAATATGGACAAATAAAATAATAAGAAATCATCATTTTCATCCGCGCATGCGCAGGAGACGATAAATCACTTTTCTCTTAATTTTCTTAAAATCTACATGGTTTACAATTATAAAAGATATCTTTCACAATTATAAAAGATATCTTATGAAAAAGGTACAAATACAATTTTTATTTGTAAAGGTTTGTCATTTACTTTTAAAGTTGTAGTCGTTTTAGTGAGGATTCCTATAAGACTGCGTGTTAAATTAGTGAGTTTTCAGTAGCGATTTTCTGAAAAATAAAGTGATTGACCCCAGTATTTTTTATCGCAAATGAATTTAGCATACTTTATTTACATAATTTCAGAATTTCAGAGATTTGTATGATTCCATTAAAAATCACCCAAGCCACCTTAATATTATACTGATTTGAATATATAGCTGCATTAAGTGCATTGTTAATGTCCCGACAGCATTTTATTCTTGCTTTGACAATCCGATCTAAATCAAGTAATTGATCAACAACTTTCTCGTAATCTGATCCACTAGTAACGATGAGTGCATGCAGCTGAAATTCATCATTATTGCTGCGAAAATAAAAGACAAGAGGATCTTTTATATTTATGCAGTTAAGTGTCATTTCATCAACTCCAGTGATTTTTGCCAACATCAAGTTTAATATTTTATCCATGCGTCTTCTCACAGTTAAAAGAAATGGTGTTTGGCTAATAAGGTTACATGCATGCGAATCGGTTACTAACAAATTTATGTATGATATTTCAATTGGATGACCTAAATATAATGGTTTTTGCTATCAATTAGGTGTATGCTTGAAAAAATTATTTGAGCTCATCCTAAAGACCTAATGAATTGTTATCTTTTTGCAATTCAGTTGTTTGATCGAAACTTAAAAATTTATTTTTTAATAATTTTTTTACCCACTGTTAATTGCCAGTTACTCGTCAAAACATTGTTCATCTTTTCAATCGTTTTCATTTTCAGAAAAAAATTAAAGACTAATTGATGTTTTATTCAGAATACAGTGATGTTCCATAACGAATTAAATAGTAGATTTCGCCCCGAATGTGCATCTCTCCCTGGGCCCAAGGACGCTTGCCAAGTCTCTTCCGAGTTTAAGCCCCGGCCTTTACTCACTTAGCTCACATCTCTGAGAATCTATTTTCTCATGTGCGTACTCCAACCACGGTCCAATCTAAAAAAAAATTCAAAGCTTATCCACAACATGCCCACGGCAGTGGATGGATGCCAACACTGAGGGGCTCCAGACAGCTACAAGTTGGGCACCTCGGGATCGCCTAACAAAAGGTACGTTTTTGCACTCCATCCTGACCACGGACCGCAAAATAAATGAGCATAAATCAACGAAATAGAAGCAGTCTGTTTTTACCATCGACAGGGATAATACTTACATGGGTGCAAGTCCTTCACCCCAAACCCTCATAAAGTATAGACTTCTCGAGGATGCTGGATCAACTGATGTCGAAAGCTAAAAACTTAGGTCGACCACTCTGAGTGCCATCCCAATCAGTTTGTAAGTAAAGAGAAAAGCCATGCGGGAGGGAAGCCTTAATAAGGGAAAATAAAGATTTGCTGCCAGTTTGGTACGAACAGTTGCAAAATATGTATCTGCAATATGTCACACTCTTTTCGGTTATAGCCACATAGCATAGTCTGAAACTATTTCTAAGTAATGAAAGGCGAACACGCGAAACACATCAGAACGTGGCAAACTAAATGTAAAGGAGCTGTGGCCCAGTGAACAGTTAAAAATGTATGTAGTATATGTGTATGAATATGTACCCACAACGGTAACGAATTCTCAGATTCATAGTTGAGTTCATATGCTCTCTCATTGGGTGGTTCCATCGAGCTTCTCATCTCATTGGTTAAAATTCAAATGAGAGTCTGATGATTAATTTCTGCGATGTGTACACTAGTTTCATATGATTGTAGCAAATGTAGAAAGAAGTGATTGCACAAGAAAAATAATATGCATATGACATTTAAAGCGTATGCTATGCGAAGAGAGAGCCACACTCATCACTCATTGCAGTAACAAATTCCTTTCCTCTTTCTATTGTAATAACCATTGCGCTTTGTTGATATCACTGATGCAAGACATTACGAAGTATACGTATACATTCGCCTAGGTAGGAGTGTACACAAACACTTATGTATTAATGTGAAAATTAGGAATGAAAGGTAGTCAAATATATCTTAAATAAATATAAAATATTTAGACGGAATAAACATGTGCCGAAATTTGCTGCAGTAAGACAGCAGATTTGTATTGGAACTAATACATCTAATATAAGCTATTTAACATTATTTAATGCAACTCAAAAAAAAAAGAGTTGACACACATTCTTGACCTTCCAAAGAAGAAGTAAAGCCTAATCTCACCAAGGTTAGCTGTGACTTGGAGAATAAATCAAATCATGCTTCGTTCGCTTGACACCTGATGTTTCTTGTTTTTTCGCAATAAGCTAATAAATAGAAACGACCGAGTCTGTAAGGTAGTAAACTTTAATCATTTCTGGACAGCCTTTAAGGGTCTCGTATATTAGTAGTGGGTTTGACTATAGGCGCGTTGCAACCTCGTTTATTCAAAATTAACTCAGCTTAGCAAACTTATGTGAAGGAGAAACAGGAATGGTTTGTTACCCTTCTATTTACTTCTATGATTGGAATAATCTCTAACAACACAAACAACATTACACAATTACGTTACTCCAAATATGTAGATAACTTTAGAAACATGATGCTGTCAGCGGCACGACCTACAATCTGTCACATGGCTGAACGTCCGTGTACCCCTATTGCTTTTGGGACTACTGTAGAGTTAATGGAGATACCAAAGGATAAAACAGTCTAATCATCCAAGAAACTACGCACGAGGTGACTCTTCCCTAATAAATCAATGAATAAAGAGTTGATACAACTGTTATTGTATTTATTTCATGAGCATTCCGAGGCCATCGTATCACACGTAACAGGTATCACGAATGAAAAAAAACAACAGAAAAATAAGTCTGACTGCATTAAAATTCATCAATGGGATCATGAGCTCGTTATATCTGCATTATCACGAGTGCACATATAACTAAATACTTAGCATTGAAGATATTATTGGTATCCACTAAAAATTTACTATTTTGATGCAAATCGAGACAGCTGCATACAGCGCATTGTTAATGTTCTAATTACATATCTTTATTGCTTTGACAATATAATCCATATCGAGTCATCCATCAACAATTTTCTCATAGCCCGAACCACTAGCAAGGATGAGCTCAACACTTTAACACCGCACATCTTCTCATCGATAGTAAAATATGGTGTTTCGCCAGTATGGTTACGTGCATGCAAATTACTAGGTACCCCAGAAACTAAAGCACAATTATTACGAATTCGTCGATGAAGTATTAGTATAAGTAACCTAAATTCTTGGTCGTGTGTTCAAACCACACTCGGGGATGATTTTTTTCATTCTTGGTTAACGTTTGTATTTATGTAAAATTTATTGATTGATATTTGCCTTTAAGAAAACACAAGGCATATAGTGTATTAAAGAAACACACTCCAGTGTGCACATTTATAGACTGGTGACATGATAAAGAGTATATATTAAGTATTACCTGCATCCGATTTATTTCACTTACCCCGGAAGATCAAGAAAATTTATTAAATTAACAAAATTCTTTGAGCTTATTTCTAAGACACAAGCTTATTGTCTGAGAGAAACACTTGACATTATGATTTTCTTTGAAACAAATAAGAATGGAGTTTTGCGCTGAAAAAATTGACACTGAGAAGAACACTATATATCTTTTTCCTTCTGAGGCTTCTTTTAAAATCCAAGCGTGACATATTCTTCGATGTAAAACCGAGTTTGCGTAAAGCTGTATTGACACCCTATCCTTTACGAGTTAAGACACAGAGCGAATGTATTTTAACATATTACAGTTTCTCGCAACTGAAAATAACCTATACGCGTGAACACACGTGCGAACAACAGCGGAACACCCAAAAAATAAATACAAATCCAAAACAACACTTCAGTTCCCGCACCTTCTCCCCGCGCCCGAACTGTCGAAAACCAGCCATCTCCCCCAGCAGTTCGCCGGCTCCCGTGCAGGGGCATAATCCATCTTTCCGACTGATTGAACGCTACCGCATCCCGTCTGCTCCAAAGCAAGCCGAGCCTTTGATGGATTTTCCAATGCTACAGCCATGCTAGTAGTAATACGCCCCGTGGCACCGCTCCCACTGTAATACGCATAGGTGGACGCGTACACGCGAATTTCGTCCGACTCCCCAGGACCCGCTGCCATTACCGGCGCGGCGCGTAATCTTGCACCAAGACCTCGAGAGAAAGAGAGGGAGAGGGACGACCATAATAATACGCACACACACACACACACACACACACACACACACACACACACACACACACACACAGCGAGTCCTCTATGCATAGGGCTCAGGCCGTGCGCTAATGAAGCTCCTAACCTATGCTCGTACGCGGAAGAGTTGAAAGCATGAATGCGCCAACGTTCCGGCGCCTCCTCTAATTCCCCCGTCCCGAGCCAAAACTCCCTCCAGCGCACCACTCTTTCGCTCGTCGTTACGACCTCGGGGGTTGGCCGTTTTCGCCACGAATTGGAGGTGCTACGATAAGCCACTTACCCCCTTTCTGTCTCTCTTTAGCCGCTCGTTTACGACGAGCAAAAGGAAAGTCGGTGCTTTTATTTGTATTACGACGCTTCGGGCGCACGCGAAAATTGGGAGTGAGGGGGGGAGGGGGCGCGATTCCGATTGATTGGCGCGGCTTTTGAATAATGCCCGGGGACGCGAGCCGATGGTATCAATGACGAATGATGCGCGGTATCGAGCGGCCGGGGATCTTTGGCTGCGCGGCTAAACGGCCGAGCGATGAAAAGGGCGGGTTAGTGAAATGGCCGGGAAGGGAGGCGCTTTTTTTTCCGACACCCCGGCGTCGGATTTTGGTGCATGCGCGCGTGCGTTTCTCTCTGTCGGACGCGATAATCATCGATTCGTTATTTTTCGTGCCGCGTTGGCTCGTCGATGCTGAATTTTGCGGACGCGCGCGTTTTTTTTCCGATTCAGGCGTTTTGACGGGCCTTTTTTTTGCTTTTTCGATGGAGCGCTAAATTTCAATAGGCTGCGTGTGTACGGAGTGAGCAGGGAGAGCTAAAAGAGTTGGTGACGTTGGATGACGGTTGGGGAATTTTTTTTAGGCGGAAATTTATGCGTGTAGGCTTGTTGACTGTTAGCTTGAGGGATTTTTTAAATGAACTGAAGAGATTCAATACACTTTTAAAAACAGATTCTCAAAGTTTTAGAATGACCTCTGTATTTGTATATACCTTCCGACCATACTGAAGGGGTTTGAAGACTCAAACTTTAAAGAGGAATGCGCCTTATGGATAATATATACAGGATTAATATGATATCTAGTTAAGCTGTGTGCATATATTGTAACGGTAACTCAACAATTATGTTCTTCTAAATATCGTCTTTCATTGGGTAAGAACCAACTATTTTTGACTGAAAACGTATTTTGTAATGTTTATTTTAATTTTCGTGACCCCGATCAGAAATCCTAACTAGGCTGCCTAGTTGGCAAGGTAGGGCCTAGGTAGACGTTAAACGGGGCGTGAGGGCCGTGAGGTTGGCGCTAGCTAGTGCCTAGCTAGGTATTTTCTATCTCATTCTTCCTCGTGTACTAAAGATTCGTTCTGTTAATACTATCAACACTAAGGTTACTTGGTGTCATGGACTCTCAGTATACGAGTGCGAGAGAGAGATAATGATGCGACCGTCTCTCTCGAATTTATATTATGTATTTTACTGGTTGTCTCCTGTTAATGTAACAATGTTTCCTCATTGAAAATCTAATATACAAAGAGAGTTTTGGTTTGGTATTATTTTTTAAATGAGAAAACGATTAAAGCATTATGTTGTGACAAAAGGTGTATCTCTCCCGAAAACATTCCAAAGTTGCTAAGGATATAACAATATGGCTTTTAAGACATTATCTAGCTTTAGTTTGAATAAAAAAACACATGGCACATGCAAAGGATGTTATAATATTTGATTTTTAACTTATTCCGCTTATTTATTTGGTTAGGAATACAGATTGCGTGACTCTTCAGAGTGATATTCATGATCTTCTGGACTGGAATAATGTGAACGAGTTAACGGGAAATGTCGATGAATACGCTATGATCACGTTCTCTAGGTCCAGGGAGCCTATTACATTTGATAATAAACTTTGGCTTGCATCGTTGACAAGTCTTACTGAGATTACGCACCTAGGTGTCGTTTTCCAGGAATCCTTTAGCTTTGATAGACATGTTGACTGCGTTTTATCAGTGACTTATAAAGCCTTGATTTTCTTTAAGAGGAATTGTAAGGACTTTACTAATACTATGATTTACTTGCATAAAACACTGGTCCTTTCGACTCTTCTACATGGATTCCAAATCTGGAGGCCTTATTCCCAGCAGAATATGTAAAATTGAAAAGCTGCAGCACAGATTTCTGAGATTTTTGTCTTACAGGCTTGGCGCGCCAATATCTCATCTAGATCATGATTATTCACTTATACAGTCGGAAACTAATTTGATTGACATAGGCCAACCTAAATCTGAATAACGATTGCTGCCTTTTGCATCGAATTTTGTCGGGAGATGTGAAACGTGTTTCTGTATTGGAGTTACTTACGTTCAGGGAGTGAAATTATATTATGAGAAACCAAAGATCAATTTATGAGACCAACCTTTGACGAAACCCCCTAACGAAAAAATCATCAGAAATAACAAAACGGAAACAGCCACTCAGCTTTACAGACTTATAGTTGACGAAATTGTCTGATATTGTTCACAAATTTCAACGTCCAAAAGCAGCAAATCTCATCTTTGGGGCGTATGAAGAAGTTGCAGCTCAAACATCAGTCTCTAATTCCACCAAAGTCTCTACAAGCCCTACACATGTAACGTGTGTTCGCAAGTATTCAGAAGGAAAAATAATCTTACACAGCACGAGTGGATCCACACGGGCCTCAGGCCCTTCAACTGCAAATCGTGTTCCAATAATTTTTGTCGAAAGAACGATCTGGCAAAGCACGAGCGAACCCACTTGGGCATAATGCCTTTCAGTTGCAAAGTGTGTATGCTAGCTTTTACCCAAAATAGCCACCTTGGTGTACCCAAACGGAGTCACTCTGGTGTAAAGCCATATATTTGCGACGAATGTTTACATTTCTTTGTCACTAAAGGTAATCTTATGTTTAAAGGTACATGGGCTCTGTGCATATCTATCACTGTACCAAGTGTTCACTGACTTTTGTCCGAAAAAGCGATCTTAAAGATCATGCACGAAATAAGCACTTGCTTTTTACCCAGAAAAATTATCAACAAAACAATAAAACTATGCGTAAAATAATAGAATGCTTTACACGTAAGAATGATTTCTCGATATTTTCAATGATTGTTGTAATTTATTTTTGATTCACAGTTTAAAAGTTAGCTGCAACTATTCTTTTATAACCGTTGGTAGTGTTGGTACCCTATCTAAAAAGAGGGAGGAGGCATACTCGGAGTATCCATCATTGGACCCCAAATAGTTAACAACATGAAAACATAAGCTTTAATAGGTTTTTTCATTAACGTCCTAGTTGTAATATTTGGCGTACAAAAAAAAAATTACAATTTTCATAAGGTATTCTGCAGGCGTATTTACCTGATACGTCACTGAGATGAGAAAGTGTGAAAATTGCTCGGCTTTGTTTACTAGCGTTTACATTGTACACTTAGTAACAGTTACATCTGTCCCGATTCCAATAGCAATATGACGCTTCAGTGGGACAGATGTAACTATTACATAGTGTACATACATTCATCTATATTGTTTACTTTGAGTCGATCTGAGGTTTAGTTAGGGTACCACGCAGCAGAGGAGCATTGCCACTTTTCAATAACATGTTATGCATAATATATACTATTGTTTGTGAAATGACACCAAAATATTAGTTTCTACCCAATACAGTAAGCTTAACGGGACTTAAGAAGACTTAAACAAAATTTTAGTTCGTGAACACACTTCTGCTTTTTCGTCAATCAACAAATTGCGTTTTTAATATAATTTGATCCTGTGTCTCGTGAATATCAACATTTTCATCATATTTCAAACAACAACCACATGTTATCATTTTTTCTCCCCTTCGCCATACACCTCTTCAACACCGATCAAATCAATATTGACTCCCGAACGAATTTTAAAATTCTTGCCCACCCCCGTTCCGACTGCCCTAACAGTACACGCACTCAATCACCTCGTACCTCCACACCCGTACATGCCCACGCATTGTAATCACAGTACAGCTGCTTCCATGGACTAATACCACAACACCGTACGCAGAGTAGCCAACGACCAGGCGACTGCTGCACGTGTCCTAACTTAATTCTGATCTGAAAATATTTTCACACGCTTAGCTCACCTCCCTGAACCTCATCGACACACGTCACCACCTAAGCCTCCCAGGCTCAGGCCTTTTGGCCGTCCCTCCATCGGGGATGAATCGTGCCGAGGAGGTGGAGGACGAGCGAGAGACGCCGGATATTGAAAATACCTCGACGGAGAGGGCGGGAGATGGGCAAACATTGTCTCTCCTCGGACCCCCGTATGCGAACGGAATGCCATTCGAATTGGATTAGGTTGACGAAGGTGCGTCCATGGGTATATATACAATATATGGTCGCCCTCCTCCTCCTCCTCCCGTATCTGTTCTCCCCGGGGGCACAAGTTCCCGCCTGTCCTGCTGGAATTTTGTCCTCCCAATGCTGCCACTGCCTCGGATGTAAATTCATAATGGGTTTTCTAATATTGGAATAATATTGTGCCATGGCCGCCTGGAATATTGAGCAGCCGGCATGTACGTGTTGGTACTGTGGAAGATGGTCGTTGGGTTCGGGTTTTTTCGGTGCGAATTGATCGAGGAAGACCGAGACCCCTTTTTTTTTCTCGAACGGTGATCATAGACTTTGCACCGTAGCGGAATTGTTGTCGTCGATAATTTATTCGCGGCTGAATGTTTCTTCGAGTGCGCACTACGGAGAAGTGTAATCAAAATTTACGCTCTCGAAACAGTGGGAAATTGATTATCACCGGTGTCCATTGTACGAGCGGGTTATCGGTGAAAAGGCCGGATGCGCCAATCAAATATTTGCCCCGGAAGCTGGAAACGAATTTGTAATTGAAAAACGTGGGTGACAAAAGAAGCGTTACAACAGTTGGGCAGGGATTTCGTTCATTACACCGAGCGCGGAATTTAGTATACGCGTACTGAATCCTTTCATCAGAATTCGATCGGCAGATGTTGGAAGAGCTGTGGGAGTTCAATAGTGCTGATCGTAGTTGTGTCTCAAGAACAGTATCGATATTGTAATAGTTAGTTCTGACGAGTAATTATTTGGCAGCCATACGTGATGCCTAATTTCTACTGTTAATTGTATATCATAGTAGAACAAACTATTTAAACGAAGAATATTGTATTTTATTAATTATACCTCTTGCATTTGATGTTAAAATTAACGCGATCGTAGTGTTTCATATTTTTCAGAAAATATTCAAGCTAATTGGAGACCACAAACGTATAGAGCTGAAGACCCTCAGCACGAGATAGAATCATATTTTCGTCATCCCCGACAGTAAAGTTTGTTGTTTACGGCCGCATAGTAGGACGTAAAGCGACAAATGCACGGCCGCTGGAGTACAGTACGGCCGCTGTGAGAGGTGTCTGTCAGAGGT
>JAPYYV010012279.1:0-10643 GCA_030522625.1 Copidosoma aretas | reverse complement strand
TATATATATCTTGATATATATAGCCGAGACGGGGGACAGTTCAGACCTCTGCCATAGGTTTGTACGGAGAGATCACGTGACGTTTTGGGATCCCAATAGAGTTAGAATTTCTGCATAATTTACTTAGAAAGAATGTGAAATTTGAGTGGTCAAAAGAATGAGAGAGAAGTCTTACAAAAATAAAAAATTATCGCAGCTCTGAAACTATATTAGCAATTGTCGATCCACGATTCCCTATATACATCTTTACTGATGCATCAAAGAAAGGTGTGGCAGCTATTTTAAAACAGCTGCAAAAGGATGGTTCAATCAAACTAGTATGCTATTTTTCAAAAAAATTAAAAAGATCCCAAGAAACCAAACGTACTTTTTTCTTGGAAGTCTTAGCGATTAAAGAATGTATTTTGTATTGACAAACTTATAAGTAATAAATATACAATTTCCACAGACCATTAACCTCTGAAAAATTTTAATGTAAAAAATAGTAAGGATCCGGAATTATTGAATTTATCCAATTATATTTCTAATTTTGAATTTGAAATAAAGTATAATCCAGGCATAAATAATGCAGAAGCGGATTGTTTATCTCGTAATCCAGTATCGAAGGATAGCGAAAATAGTAAAACAGCTATAAAAATAGTAAATTTTTTTAACAATGGAAGAATTGAAAAGTGACCAAGAACAATTGAATAAAAAAAATGAGGAAAAAGTAATAGTTAAAAATAATATTAGTTATAAAATCCTAAATAATAGAGAAAAAATATGGATTTCCGAAGAGCTAGGGATTAAATCGATGAAAAAAATACATAAAATAAATCGTATTGGAATAAAACAATTGGCTTTAACTTTAAGTCCCAAATATCACATTAAGAATATGCATGAACATATAAAGCTCGTTTGTAGCGTATGTGATATGTGTATAAAAAATAAATCGAGGTTCGGAAATTTTGTTCAACCTTTATCACAATTAGGACCGGCGCGGTTTCAGTGCCATTTGAAATTGTATTCCTGAATACAATAGGAGCGTCCATAGGAAATGATTCACCAAAAAATTTTTTACATCTAATAGTGGACCACTTGCAAAAAGAAAGTCGCTCGTAAAGAAAAAAAATTATTCTTTGTTTCTAAAATTTAGAAGTTTTGGCTAAAATGAGGTTATGAAACCTGTGCGACTCACCTGCTCATTCTTGTTTCATGATTTTAATCCATATTAAGTTAGTCTTGAAGTTACCTGGACATAGTTATGCGAAGGTATTATACTATGCATAGGTGTACTTACGTATATCTCTGTGGTAGAGCTATATATATATATGTATATATATATAAAGAAACTGGTACACATTGCACTACAGGTAAACTGATTTTTACATTTTGTACTATTCTTGGTAAGTTTATGCTGTCGGTAATTATACTGTAGGGGTACTCTATAAATTTTCGTTACCTTTTAGGGCTACCAACACAGAGTGGCGTTGTAAAATTTAACAAGTTGTAACAACCAATTTTACAGAAATTGTAGAATTTTTCAAAAATACGTGCATTAAAAAAAATAAAAATAGTGATAATGAGTATTTTCAATTTAAAAATATTTCTTTTTTTAAGAATATATACTATTATAACGTACATAAATATTTTTCAAAATAATTTAAAATTACAATGAATATGGCTGATGTTAATATAATAGGAGATGGTAACTCTTTATTTAGATGTTTCTCATACATTTTGTATGATAATGGAAAAGATCATATGAAAATCTGTTTAGAAATCGTGCAGAATGTAGTAGACAATTAAAATGACTTTAATAATATTATCTTTGGAAATTATTATTATGAATCAATTAAAAATAGTTCAGATTATTATAGTTACATAAGTAAAAATGGTTCGTACGGTACTAAAATGGAAATAAAAAGTTTTGTTAATATTTATGACATTTATGTTAAAGTTATTCAACAAAAGACGAATCATGTTTTTGGCAGTCCGATAAGTGACAAGAACTTAATATAAGTGTTTTGCGGTAATATAGATTCTGGTTGTTATGATATCTTTGACTAGAAAAATTGCGAAATCGGTAAAGATATAAAGGAATTCAATAAATATACTCGAAGATCAGTTGACAATTATGTAAATAATGATAAACCGATCATAGTAATTAAGACTTTTAAAAAAAATAAACAAAACAAACAAAATAATAATAATTTGAAAAAAGCAGATATTTTTAAAATTCATACTTATCAAAATCTTAAAGTATAAGGAGATGGAAATGGTTTTCTTTAAATGTTTTTCATTAGTTCTATACAATAATAAAAATTACTACATCAAAATAAGAGTAAAAATAGTTTAAAATGTTATGAACAAATGGTATATTTATAAGGACACTATTGTAAAAAATCATTTTTAAAATTCTTCCCATAACAGTGTTATGTGGGAAATGCGGAGCTGTGGGGTGCTGAGGAAATGAATACCTGCGAGTTAAAACAACGTAACCTTTTATTAGTGATTATACGAGAGAGCAGATGCGCACGAGGTGTTATCCTCGGAGGCCGAACGGGGGGAGCGAGTCGCTGCGTCTCGATGCTAGTACCTAGGCGGTACAGAACTGCGGGTTGGTCCACTTGTGCACGCAGGTGCCGAGCTTGAGGCGCGAAGTTACAAGAGCCTCTAGCCATCGTACGTTACACGTCTGAGGTAACGCGGTCATCGTCCTCGATGGCCTTACTTATTCGCACGTGTGGGTGTGGTTATGTATTTGGGTTATGTATTTGGGTTATATTGTTTATGCGTTGTAAATAAACATATATGCTTTGTGTATGCATAGTTTGATTTTGTTTGCGCTGCTCTCTCCACGATATTTTTTTTTTCTCTCTGAGCTTTGACTCTATCTGTCTCACATTTATTTGCTTGTTCTGTTACATTTGATTTTACATGTTTACATACAATATTTTCCGTTTACATCTTCACACAAAAATTACATTCTTACTAACTAATATTTATACCCATGTACATTTTTATTATTGGTATCAAAATGTTTATCATCATCATTATTATTATTATTTTCTTTCTTTTTTTTTCTCTGTTTTCTTACAGTCAAATTTACAATCTTTTTTTCTAATTTTACATGTTTATGTATGTATGTATATTTACATTGTTCATTTCAAAGGTCGTGTCTTAGTTGCTGACTGGGATGGCTGCTTTCTGGTTTCTGATTTTACCCGCTCACCCAACAGCACTCTTGCTTCTCGTTCGTTAGCTACCGTTCTTTGCGCAGACAAGTCTTCCAGCACAATATTGATGCGTCTGCGGTTACTCTGCCGTCTATCTGTGAACATTCTAAGGCCTAAAAGCATTATCGAAGCTCTCCATTTTGAAATTCCAAATGACTCTGCTGCCGCGCCTAGCGCTATCTCCGCTGCCATCTACGCGTACTTCTTCCAATCGGAGAATTCCTCATTGATTTGCAGTACATTGCATACGCGTTGGACGATATCCGCCAATTTCGTACCTACTTTTACTCCCTCCTTGAGCCCATGTTCCTGATTATCGATTTCCTGTAACCCATCCCTTTTGATTATTGCTTCTATTAGTTCTAGTAGCTTACCTTCTCCTACTCCTTTTTTTCTTTGTATTTTTTGCTACTGTATTTATACTCTTAAATGTATACTTATCTCTTGAGCCGTCCAAAGGCCATGCTTACAAGAATAGTACATATACAGTTTTATATTTCGTATATTTATTTTGATTGCTGACCTCTCTTTGCTTCTTTCCTATCCTCATTATTCTCCTGACTACTTTAAACAAAAAAATTTGTTTTCTTCGCGAGTCGTCCGAAGGCCACGCTCGCGACATTACGTGCTCTTTTACCTGGCTTATTGTAATTTTATTTGCTCGCTCCCTTATTACTAGTTTTTACCGTCCATCCCATTATTGATTCCTTTTATATTCAATGATTGGGTTTTTATAACGCATGCTTTCTTAATTTTATCTACATGTGTTACCCTTATCTCGTCACCATTTTTGAACTTTATATTGTGGTTTTTGTAATCTATTCCCACAATTTTATACAGGCCTTCGTCCTGTGCTTCATACTTCTTTCTTGGCTCCTTTAGAACATATAACGCCTCTCCGTTTAGGAAAGTTTTGTGTTGAGCTTTTTATCATAATAATACTTAGATCTGTACTTCGCCTGCACATGATTCATGCCTGCAATAGTTCCTAACCGCGTCATAATTTTTATTAAATCATCTAAGTTTTACTCATAAGTTTGTCCGTTTGTTGTTTTCTTGAAGCTTGACGGAATTCTGGCTGGGTAGCCCAGTAATATCTCTTTGGGTGCCATACCTGTAGCTGAGTGTTTTGTCGTATTGTACGCGCACATGCACATCCCCAGATGTTCGTCCCAATGTCGTCTTCATCTTCGTATGCCTTCAAATACTTTGTTAAAGTGTGGTGCATTTGTTCTATTGTGCCTCTATCTGACAAACATTTCCTGGTGCGCCAAAGTATGCTACTACTCTGTCCAAAAGAGCATTAGCTGTTTCTAAAGCAGTCGCTCTCTTTACTGGTACCAAAATTATATACCTTGTATGCCAATTTTGGATCGACAATATGTGACTGTTGCCGTGGGCAGATGGTTTGTTGATCAAGCCATAAAAATCGATCGATATTTTTTCAAACGGTTTACTTGGCGTATATGTATAATAAGCGCCTGTTTTGTTTTTACCCTAACAAGCTTCTTCGATTGGCATGATTCACAACCCAACACAAACTGACGCACATCTGGTCGCATGTTCCTCCAATAATAATCCTTCGCGACTTTGTTGTACGTTTGGTTCATTTTCCTGTGGCCTCCCAAGGATGATTTGTGATATTGTTTTAGCACCTCGAACTGCTGTTCTGCCGGTGGCACTGTTGAGTTATTTAAATATAACACCGCTGATATATTTACTTTTTCAAAGATATTTTCGAACTGTTCCGCGAAGTAGTCCCACTATGCTGCGCCTAATATTGCAAGATCTCGTATAATACCCGCTGAATCTATGTTGTTAAACCCCATGATTTGTTTTAGAGACGATATACATTTCTTGATATCCGGTTTTAATCCTGTACTGTCAAAGTGCTTTTTCATGTATAATTTTATCACTGACACTTTTCTTGCCTTCGATAGAGTGACGTCTTCAACCCTTTTTTTCTCCTTAGGTATCGCCGCTGGGTTTATATAGCCTCTCTCCTGAAACTCATCTATGACTTCTGTGTCCGATATGTTTTCCGTATAGTGCAGAAAGCGATGTTGTCGAGGTATCTGAACAGGTGTTCATTTTTTTTTAAGTCTTTTAAATGGCGGTATATCTTTACTTTTTTCTGGCTTCAAGGGCGGTCTTTGTATTGATAGCCGCGTCCAGCATGCTCTGTACTTTTCTAGACCAGGAATGGTTGGGCTAACCTCGTCGTAATCCGTAGTGTTATCACCACTATGTCCTATATTATCATTCGGCAAATCTTTGACATTCTCCTCATCTTTTTTTATTTCGACGATTTTATCGTCTATTTTATTGCCAGGTATCTCCGATTGTTCTGGCTCCACTACTGAACTAAGCTCATCCGGTGGTTTCGGTGGGGGAGGCCACCTTTTTCTCAGTGTTGCTCTTCTTGCAGCCCAAACTACTACACTATCCTCATTCGTACTTTTATACAACTTGTTTATTGGCTCATAGCGTTTTTGCCCTTTTTAGCAAAGCGCTTTACAATGTTCCAGCTCATACAGTATGTGCTCGTATTTTGCCCCTTCCATCCCCGCGGAATGTTGACACATTGGCGGTCCATCCCTATATATATAGTGCACACAGATGTTCTTTGTGAATTCCTAGGGAAAAAAATACACTCCTCATCCCCTGACTTATAGTTTTATCCTAAAATCTTCCTAGTGTTTTCTGAATCGATGCAGTCATCAACATGTTTCGAATGCAGCAAGAATGGTATTAACTGTTTTGCTGTCGAATCTAAATCAAACATTATCATGAGGCTGTAAAACAAGCAGTTACCATCGCCTCTAACATCTACTATCTGCTACTCTTTCCAAGGCTCTGCACAATTTCTGTCTGATCCACGCTTTTTCTCGTCAAGCGCTTCGTTTAAAATGTATGTGCTCTTTTCTCCTAGATCGTCATTGCTAAAATCAACTGATGCTATGGGAGTTTCCTCGCGATTTAAAGATAGTCTTTCTTTTTGCTTATCCCACGAAAGGTTGGCTCCCTCGCTGCTAAACTTACTCCTATTTTTCTCTTTCTCACTCTTGTTTCCCGTTTTCACATCCTCTTTATTTGCTTTTCCATCCTGTTCCTTGGGTTGGTTATCGTCTTTGCCTACGTTGCTCCCACTATCCCCTACTTTTGACACATTAATCCTGATTCCTGATCTGTCACCTACCTTTTTGTTACTCATGTCGATTAAAACTTTGGTTTTAACTCTATCACCCCCACCCTCCAGAACGCCACCAAAATTATTCGACGCTTTTGGGCTTTCTTGTCTGGTTATTCGATCCCCTAGAGCGATTTATTACTAAAATTTCTTGAATGTCTACCTTCATTGTTCTCTTCATCCATCCTGTATTCGGGCCCTTCCGAATGTAGATTTACTATCTCCATATCCTCGTATTCGGCTCCTTCTGACTGCACTTCACCGTTGACTGCTATTGTCTCCTTGCTCTGTGTGGTCGTTTTTGGGGTAATGGAAAATTTTGGTCTTAGTCTGGTAAATGCATCGAGCTGCCTTTGTCTTTTCTTTCTCTGCTTAAGTATTGCTTGTTGTGCTATTACTTCGTAGGGTGTACTTGTTTTTTGTATTTCTTTTATCCATCCCTTCACCTTTTTCATGTATCCTAATTTTACGTTCTTTGGCTGTTGCGTTAAGATTTCCTCTTCCACTTGTCGATCTTTGTCCGTTATTTCTTTCTCCTCTGAACACTTTTCATCCCTACGTTTTTTCATTTCCGTTTCACAGCCTGTAAGTGTCTATATCTTCTGACTACAACTGGCTTATTTGTTGTAGTCTGAATTTTATGTTCCACCAAATTCGTTGTTTTTAACGGCTCCCCGTCCAAACCGAACACGAACGTATTTACTACGATCAACTTCTTACGTGCATTAGTTCTTCTTTATAACAGCCTTCGGTATCCAATAACGTTATTATTTTCTTAATCCTTTCTATAATATTTTTAAAATCACCTCCTTTTTCTGCATATGTGTCGATTTCTTTCTCCTCATCAACAATCTTGTATTTCGGCATTCCGCATATATTTTACCCTCTGCATTAGTGTCATAGAAGTTTCAAAAATATACGTATTCTCCTACGTTTTGAAGCCATACGTATCCATCTTGTATACTTTTGTATTCTTTCTTGACCCTCGCATGAATAATCTGTCTAGCTCTCGCTGCTATCTCGAAATATTCTGCCGTCTTTAGCGGTATTTCTCAACCACCTACGCTTAATTTATTTTCTCTTGCACTCATTTCACCATTCTGCTTTTCAGACATGTCCCACCCGAGGATTCCATCTACTTCAATCGGAAAATCCTGCGCGACTATATGGAAGGTGCACTTTATTCCGTAGATCATTGCGTCTACCTTGCCCTTCGTCTCACGTTCTCATCCAATAACGCATTATCTTTTATATAATTTTCCTTTAGCAGTGAGATTTCGACCCCTGTATCTGCGTAGAAAGCCGATTTTTTATGTCGGAAATCAGCATTCTCTAGTATTACTGTCGACGATCTGCGACTTACTGCTGTAGTTTATTAGCACCCTAGGTACATCCTTGGTTTTCTCCTTTTTTGCCGAATTCTCCTTATAGTCTTTCTTTATTGCCTGCGCATTTGCATCGACTTGCTCATGAGCCGTGTTTTTGTGCTTGCTTTTCCCCTTTTCCCAACCCTCTGACTGAATGAGTTTTTTCTCTAATGTGCCCATTTTCCCCTTTCTTTGATTATATATTCATCAACTATTTTTAGCCTCCTACAACCATATAATGCCGCTTTTCCTGATGCTCGATGTTGGAGAAGTAATCCGAGCATCGTTTTAAAAAGTCGGCCCCTGTGTACGAGGCAACCTATCTTGTCTTAGTTCAGCCGCCCTCGTATCTTTTGCACTTTTTGTGCGCTCTGACTCGTAACACTCATTATTTTTCCAGTCGTAATAACTTGGGATGTTACTTTTACTGTTGTCTCTTTGTTCGTAATTTCTGTTATTCGGCCCGTTATACCCGTTATTGTTATCTCTTCAGTAAGTATATCACCTTTCAAAATCCCTCGCATATCTGCCGTAATTAAAATTGTTTTTTGGATAATCCATTCCACGAGCCTTACTGCTAACCCTATAATCCCCGGGTCCGTTTCTGCCCTGATTTTCAGTTATGTAGCCCTTGTTATATTTTCCGTTGCTATTGGGGCATATGTTCTTCCCCCGTCCCTTCCGTCACTTTCATTTTGCTGTCACTCATTGTAAGGCCCTCTTTTCTCCTCGCCACGACCTTTTTTTACAAGCCACCCGTTTTCTATATCGTACCACAATGAGCGACATTCTTCTACTACGTGCTCATTTCTGCCACAATATTCGCATCCTCTGGGTTCAGTATCTCTTCTTGCATTTCTATCTGTACTTGACCGACGTGGCTTCATACTCATCATGTCCTCGAATTTTAATGCTAATTTAATAGCTTTGGTTAGCGTTGCAGGCCTATACTGCGAAACTTCGTAATTATAAGGGGGCTTGAGTCCTAATTTATACTATGTAATCATCTCTTTCTGTATGTTTCTTTTTAGTTCTCGTCGCAATGCCTCTGAAAGTTCTGGGTCACATTGCCCTATTGAATAACCCTTGTACTTTATCCAAGTACTGCTTCACCGTCTCGCCCTCCATTTGTTGTTCCGTTCGAATTTTTTCCATCGCTGTTTCTGCACTATTAATGGCCTCATATCTTTCCGTACGGTCCTCCAGAAACTCTTGTATTGATGCGTATAGAGTCATCCTGTCGCTTTAATGAGCCGCTGCACGATCTTTTAGCCTGCTTAACAAGGTTGCCAGGAAATAAACGACGTCTCTTTCGTCCACTTTCCGGCATATTACCCTAACCACCCTGGTTAATGCTTGTGAGACTCAATGGAACCCCTGTAAACATTGATATCGTCGGCATTATTCCACTTAACTCCTTAATATAATAGTACCTATCCCTTTTCTACTCCCCCTGGTAGTCTGACATCTGTTTTCTCGAAGTTCATGTCTCTGTGGCAATCTGACTTTTTTGGCACTAATGTTAGTTACCCCATCTAAAGTCTCTCTTCCGTCTTCGCACTCTATGTATCTATGCTGTCGGATTTGCATACTTCTTGGCGGCTCTCTTCTTCTCTGATCTTCCTCAAGGCCCGTAAGGCCCCGCAGCAGCGTAGTTTTTCTTCTATCTCTGCTGTGCGCTTCTCTTTCACTTTCTTTTCCTTCCCTTTTCGAATACCTCCGCGGTAACTCTGAGTCCCTTCTTATTGTACTATGCCGCCGTCTCTGCGGTCCCGTTAGCATCTCCCGCATCGGAGTGGTCCCCTTCCTTCTCACTCTTGTAACCACATAGTGGCTCTATATATGATCCCGAGGCCCCGTCGTCTCGTAATATTTTACAATCATCCTTTTTTTTTACTTTTATCCCTTAACATGACTGTTTTCATGCCTTTAACGATCTTGTCTACCAATTCTCTGGTCTTTCTATTTGCCTTACCTAATTCTTTTACCTCGGGGTCGTGACAAAATTTTAGCCATACTTTGTCGTCCGTTATGACTTTCGCATTTTTACACCTTTCGCCCTCCATTGCAGTAACTTCCTCAATTAAATTATGTTCTCCCTGCATTTTTTTTTTTTTTACTTATGTACCCTATGCTCTACCTCGATGGGGAGACAATTTACACAATTTTACTGGAGCCCAGATTTCCTCCCTTTTTCTTATCCTTTGTCCTTTTACTTCACTTTTTCTTTATTCATTGTTATTATTATTATTATTTTTGATTTTCTACCTTGCCTGAACTGCTGCCACGATCAGGACTATAATTAGCATTCCGGTGGCCACGTTGGTCACATTTATCAAAAATATTTCTTTCCGATGGTGCGTAGCGTGGCGTAGTCCGGTCTCCTTGTTCTCCCCCGTTCGACTTCCTGGCGATGTTAGCCTCCTGGATAGATGCAATGCTGTTAGCACCTCCAATCAAACACCACGGTCGCCTGGCTTTAGCTGGTCGTCGTGCCGCGGGGTCCCCTGGCTTTGGCTGCCTGGTTCAGCCCTCCCTGGTCGCGCGTCTCGTGCTTTTCCCTTTTGTTTTTTTTTTTTTTTTTTTTTTTTTTTTACCAATTACTAGTCATGTGTCCCTGCTATTAACTGTTTGTTTCACTCACGTAAATTTTTTTAATTTTTAACGCAGTGCACTATGGATGCTTCCCGACGACAAAAACGTAAAAAACAAGACAAAATATTTATATCGGTCTTACAGTTACATTAATAAATAAACATCAATATTATTTTTAATTTGACGTATGTGTGTGTGTAATTTTTTTTTTTTAAATTACACCCACACATGTATACGCGCTGCTCCATACCAAGCAAGTTCAACGCTTGTTGA
>JAPYYV010012278.1:0-10377 GCA_030522625.1 Copidosoma aretas | reverse complement strand
AAAAAAAAAGAAAAGTTCGACGAATAATCGACCAAGCCTCTCCATTGGGCCGTCGCAACTTTGACCCAGCGTTCGCCATTACCCCCCCCCCCCCCCCCCACGGCCCCACATCCCGCCGACCAACTCCCCCGTCCAGCAAAAACTCCCGCGTACACGCGCGCGCCGTAGTGACAAAAGCGCGACAATTGGAACGGAACAAAAGCCGGCAGTGGCGGTGAGCCTCGGCTGAGAAATCCTCGCGGCGGCGGAGGAGGAGGAGACGAACCCTCGCAAAGGAGCGAAGGAGGGGGAAGAAGAAGGAGCAGCTAAGTCACTTAAAACTGCGCCGAGATTATACCGTCGTCGTTTCCCCCATTGTGCAAATAACTTTTGGACTATATACTTCCTTTGCCGCTGCTGCTGCGGAATTTCGAGGGGAGATTCCAATTAAGCTCCGCCGCTCGCGCCCGAGGAGGGGAAAAAGAAAGCTCCCCCGCCTAGGAGAGTGCGGATTATCAGATGCGCCCTGCCGCCTTAGGGCGTATTAATTTCACGACTCCCACTCTCCTTCTGTCTGCAGCCGGGGGGAAAGCGTAATTTTTAAGCGCCCGCGCGTTGCCGGCTTTTTACCGGGCAGGAACGCTGAGACGGGGATTTGCCTCCTCTTGAGCGCCCTGTTAACGCGTCTGATGAAAAATTCGATGTAGTTCGGGTTTGGGGGATGAGTTTTTTTTTTGCCGAGGCTCGCTTGTCTTTGGAGCGGGATTTCGGGGTTTAGTGCGCGTGCAGAGAGTTTTTTTGGCGAGCTTTGTTCTCTTGCTCGATTGTTCGTGGAAGAGGACAGTGAGACGAGTCGAATGTGTAAAATTGTAAATTATCTGGAGGTTTCATTGACAAGTCGGTCGTAATATGTCGGTAAGGGAGAAGACTTGGTCAAACACGAATGCGTTGGAGATTGAAATGGGTGGGGATTTTCTTTCTGGGGAAAAATGTAGCAGTCACTCCTTTAAAATAAAAGTTTAGTTTGTTGCATGAATTTATTCAGGTTTTAAATAAACTTTTTTATTTGCTCAGCGAAAAATGAATTCGCATTTGACTGTACGCTTTTGAAAAAAAATTCATTTGCTTGTTCAAAGTTTTGTTTCTCGTCTGTATGGTACGCCAAAATTGTTGTTTCTTATTTTACGTGTCTTTCCGGAACATCCAACAGGATTGAAAAAGCCTTACCAATAGTAACTCCTTCCACTTGCTCCAAAACAATAGTATGATGTATTTTTATTAAAAACAAATTAATAAATAAAAAAAAAACTAAAATCAGCATTCAAATCACAAGTATTTACAGATCAACAATTTTCTACCATTCGTACTTTTTCAATAACAATTCATTCATTACTTTCTTTGTTCCATAACTCCGAATCACTCGCCGCGCATCGTGGAAAAACACTAAAGTTATTTCGTTCGACGGATTTTTTTTTAAACCCCATCCAACATTCATCCCTCTGAATTCCGCGAAACGCCAACAACGCAAACAGTTTCCCATCGAAGTTCGTGTACAAACAAACATTCATCCCCCTCGTTTTCCCCCCAACAAAAAATTCCAATAACCATGTAAATCGCTCCTCCCGAAAAAACCGAGTCACCCCTCATTACCATACAATAATCCCTCCCCAGCAAAATCAATGACTGGCAACAAAAGCGGCATAATCGCTAATCTCGCCCTAATTGAACCTTTCCCCCCATCCCCCTCGGGCCTCGCAAATTAAACCGTATGCGATTTCCATTCCGGCCCCAACGCACATACGTATATAGTCACCAAACCGGCATCAGTCCGGGGTGGGGGGCACAAACGAAATTAGCGCCCCCACTCCTGCCCCTCCAGATGACAATACCCGCGCGCGAGAGCGACTTTCCCCATTATATCGCACCCCGGCCAATAATCCCGCCCCCCCACCCTCACAATGGCACGTCCTCCTTCGTCCGCACCCCCGTCCCCCTCCTCGGCGCCGTATGAAATTAATCACGGTATGCGCCTCAAAAGCGCCTCCCCCATCCCCACCTCCCGCAGGGACATTAGCGGTGTAAGCGGATATTATACATTTGGCGGTCCGCACGGTCGATTTGGTCGTATAATTACGGCTGGCGGTGCTCTTTGAGTTCGCGAGCTCGGCGCGCTCAACCGATCCGCCGACGCATCATCGCGCGTTTACTCGCTCAGCTCCGGGGGGGTATTAATTTCTCCGTCATTATGCGAGGATAATCAGAGCCGCCTCTGGAGTGGTGCCGCACAGTCGTGCTGGCGGCGGATTTTTCGCTCTGGGAGTCCGTTGATATCTAAAAGTGGAGGGACGAATCAGAGGACGTGTGATGGACGCACATCTGTCGAGCTACTCCTATAATTTATGCAGTCGATGGGCCGAGTGAGCAGATCTGGATGGCAAGGGTAAAATCTATGCTCGAGTTCTGAGACGTTCGGCGGTACACGCATTTTGATATTGGGTGTAGTGAAGTTATTGGGATGAAAAAAAAAAGTTGTAGTTATCATCTTTTTTTTTTTATTTGTAAATGGATACAGGAATGTGGTGTATACTTTGGCACGCTGCCTGCGCGCGGGTTCATTGATAAATCTTATATTGTTCGAGCTCGTGCGGTGCGCGTATAATTATATACACGAGTCGAGTTAATGTACAGAGGGGGATTAAACCCTCTGTGTTTATTTTACGCGGGATCGCATAAAATACATTAATGTATAATTATGTATACACCCACTTACTTAGGGACAAACTCAAGCCCCCTCTAATTTAGTCAAATTGGCTCTCCGAAAGGAGGGCGGGCGGGCTATGACGCGCGCGGGGTAATAAATTGATGATGATAATCCTCCTATTCTTACCCCGTGTCCTCGTGGAACCTTATTTATTTTCGATGTTTAGGTATATTACGGATACTAAATTTCTAGAGTGGGTATATTGGGGCTTCACTAGCATCATAATAAGTCTACATTTATTTGAAGGTTAAGTATTCTTTTCTCTGAAAACATACCTTGTCTTGCGTAAACTTTTTTGCCTAAACAAAATTTCAATAACCTATCTGATGTTTTTTGCATCACCTGTTTTTAAAGATCTCAAGTTGGAACTATCAATACACTTTTTAGTTTGTATATTACAAGTAACAATTGGAAATTTCAATGTAATCTACTGTATTACAGTCTTTTGATTTTCACTGTGAAAATTGAAAAATTCCTGAAATCATCGATAAAATCTTAACTGTATCATTTTGATATTGTTTTAAAGCTTTGAAATATAATCATAGTCTCTCGTATAGCCTAGATAGTTGTCTAGAAAAGAAGGACACGACCATTAATTATTACTAAGCCCATTCTTAGCTGAAAATTGATGAACTTTCATGCCTATCAGAAATAAAGAAATAATTATTGAGATGCATATCATAGTATATAATATTTGACCATATTATTGTGACATTAACGTGTCAAATTTTGTCAACTCTACAATACTATTTTGATATTTTTTTGCGGTACACAAAGCGCAAAATAAATAACCCAGCGAATCGGAATTAACGATCATCGAGACGCCATTAGACTGCAGATATTAAGGTGACGTAAAGTTTGAAAATGCAATACACCAGTTGTGGGTCATGTATACACGCCATAATATGGACGCGAGTGTGTGTATATAATACAATACCCAAAGCTGCAATCGCGATTATCCGATTATTGAACCAGGGCTTGACATGATTCGAAAAGGATAAATAACTCTGCCATTTGCAATTTGATGCTGTGTTCACTTGGACTCGATCGTCATTATGGATCCCTGGCCCATGGTGTTGAGGATTATTGACCTCTACTGGTCGTCCCCTGATAGTGAATTTTATTGAATCTGTTGTAATCACTGCTGCACTAATACATAATAATTTAGCATAACGTTGTTAAATCATGTACATGCTATAACCATCCATATGAAATATATAAATCTCAACTAAAAAAAAAAAAAATACAAATAGCACTTACGATTGAACGGATATCCTTTCCAAAATGTTACAGAGGACGAGAACGCGTCGGTGCAGGCCGTCGTGACGGAGGACGGTCTGCTGGACGGGAGCGTGGTGACGAGCCTCGACGAGTACTACATCGAGCCGTCCAGCAGATACGCGAGCGGCGAAGACGACACGTCGCCGTACTATCACACGATAGCCTATCGCAAGTCCGACGTGGAGAAGCCGAGCCAGCCGTTGCGCTGCGCCAGCCAGGGTCTCAAGGATGGCAATCTTCGGCAGACGTTGCAGAGGTGAGATTTCGTGTCGATGATGTGGTATTGTTGTTGTTGTTGGGGGATCTGTTTGGGATTCGGATCATTGAAGCGATAGTATTTGATTGGTTCTATATTACTTTTTGTCTTTTGAGATGTAAATTGGAATACTAACTTCATATAATTTTGTCAAAAATTTGATTCGCAAGAGGTATTTTAGCGCGTTTATGTGTCAAAGCATTATAAATATGTTTTTAAAGTTCTCAATGTTCTTTGAAATTTGATTTAGACTGCTCAAGACGGTAATTTTGATTGTAAAAATGGTTAGTATCACACTACTGGTACATAAATTTTCATCATTTTTTTCTCAGTATATACGATTTTTCAAGTAGGTTGATGGATCAAAAATTCCGAGACATCTAATTTTCATAAAGTTCATATAATGGCACATAATTCACTCGTCTACCAAACATCATGTCTTACTTAAACAAAAATTATATAAAAATTTTACGATAGCTCTGTCAGTTATTAATTTGTTTCAAGAAATTATATCTTTACTCAGCGACTTATCTTCATTATGGTTGTCGTTCACGAGAATGCCAATCACCTCTCGTCTCGTACTCCGCCTCTATTTTTTTGAACGTTG
The DNA here is from genome assembly GCA_030522625.1 of Copidosoma aretas. Classification (NCBI taxonomy): domain Eukaryota; kingdom Metazoa; phylum Arthropoda; class Insecta; order Hymenoptera; family Encyrtidae; genus Copidosoma; species Copidosoma aretas. Next base: position 5,493 of record JAPYYV010012278.1, on the reverse strand, counting down.
AGCCTAACGATGGAAGCGATCTGGACCGCCATCTCCTCGTCAAGCAATCGTATTCGATATAAAATCGAGATGCTTTTGAAATAACTTTTGCTTATCTTCTTTTTTTAATTTGAACTTTTATAGACGCAATCTTTAAATCAAAGGAAGTTATTGTGTCTGTCCGTAACAGTAATTAAAGTGCCTTTTCAATGTCGTTATTCTATTAACAGATCTTACATGATATATTTAAAATATAGTCACCAAAAGAATGGATTACTTTCGTTTAAGTTTGTTCTTTAGAACTATTAATTTGCATGTGTCTGTAAAGATGTAACATCAAAACTACTTTTAAATTGAAACTCATGTAGCAAACGGACTGAAATTCACACAGGCTCCATCAGAATGGAAAATCTGCATGTTTAGCCTCTCTTACTTTCATTAAAGCAGTAGTTTGAAAAATTTATATCTGTGTAAAATGTACTCTGACCTAGATTCGTAAGAAAAAAAAAAGTTTTGGTTAAAATACAATCCAAGTGACGGATTTTGCTTGAAGATAATTGAAACGGTAATATACATTTTTCATTTCAGTTCACTCGATCCATTTGTTTCGATGAAAGATAGTTTTGTAATAATCTAATGTATGTGCTAAAGTACTTTTTGGTAATCGCGCAGTGCAGCTTTTTTCTCTTGACTTTCAAGTGATTACATTGAATGTTGGCTTGATTAATTTCGTAGGGTATGAGCTTCGTATTTCTCATTAATATTCCACAAAGAATTATTTCGTTCGCAAAATTAATTAATAAATTTAAATTCATGGATTACAGTCAGTAACGTTGAAAATTTCGTTGATGCAAAATTTACGAATCGTTGGAAATGAATAAAATTATAATTGTAAGCGATCCTTCCTACATCGGCGAAACGAACTTCATTAAAATTTCTATTTAAAAACCTCTTTCCTCGATTCCGTTTTCCCGCGACAACGTATTTAAAGTAAGAAACGATCTGCTCCCCGAACCGCACAACAGCGGAAATTACTTTTTCTTCGTTCCTCTCAGTTTCTCTTATCGGTTAATCGAATTAAGAAATGCCCCTGGGCGAACAAGGGAATAGTTCCCCGAAAGGAACTGGAAAGTATACCTTATCGCAGCGACGTTTTATACAAAATCGTCGCTCAATCGAATTTACTTGTTTACCCGTGGATCTTCGCCTTGGTTTGTATAGTAAAAGCCTTTATTTTCTCTCTACAGGCTCAGATCGCCGAACGATACCTCAGAGCCGCTCTACGAACATTTGCTGGACAACGAGGTCCAATCGAACGGCGGATTCTACTCGAAGGAATTCACGGAGCTTCCGAAAGTGCAGCGCGATAACCTCGAAAGGTACGTGATGCTCCGTCGACTTATGGGTTCCTCACGATTCTTTCAAAGTAACGATGAGAAAGGAATCCAGCTATGCGTCGAGTTATCTCGTCCACAAAGCATTCCTTCTTTCATTGATCCAAAGTTCGGTCTACGCTGTATAATGGAGGTCAACGCGGTGTTTCAAACAAAAAAGGAACAATTTTGCTCCGAAATATAATCACCTTTAAAATCGTCAGAGTTGTTTTGTTTTGCCTAAAAAATTGAATTGATCCCTTTGTCTTTCTCTGCGACAACAAAGTAATTTTCTTTAATTTTTAATACGCGTAGCTTCTCACAGATTGGACATTTCTCAAATTATCAAATATCCTTCACCGAATGCATGAAATTGCAAAATAAGATCTCGTCGTTCTCTCCGTTTATTTTTAAAATGAACTCGGCGAACTATCGATAAACGAACACATACTTATTCGAGTAAATTAATTTTGTTATACTCGCTTCTGTCGTACGCTAACAGAAATGTTTTAATTAAAAAGTTAACGTTAAATACTGCACATTGTTGGAAATGTAATTTGGTCCCTTTCCGAGAATAAAATCCTCGCATAAAGGCTTTTTAATAATGTATTCACTTGAAAATCGAAGTGCTGGAGTAGGTACAACGAGAGCGAACGAAAACAAAGAACTGTCAATTGAGGTTGCACGTTCTACATTTGGTGTTAAAAAGAAAACCCTGATAAAATTGAAATTCAAGCCCCACATCCGAGAATTTAGTTGAAAAGTCAACTTTTACAAGGCATGGGAGAAATTCCGAAAATAATGACCAAGAATATTGTTGCAATATCGCGTATAAAGTGGACAAAATCGAATGCTAAAAAGAATTTCATAAAACTAATTTTGTTACAAACATTAAATAGTCTACGATCGATATTTAAAAATGTACTATTTGAAACAATAAATCTTCGTACTTTGTTTTGTTTTTTTTTCATCACATGAAATTCTGATTCAAATAGTACCAATAAACCTAAAATTTCTAATGCTGCAATAGCCATAAATCCATGGAAACTCAATTCATTCCGATCTTCAGAAAACTTTTTCCGAGTCCAATTGTCCTCGGGTTAGCGAGGATTTCGAAAGAAAAAAAGAACATCGAAACCGAATTTTGAAAATACTATTCAGCGTGAAAAAACTTCTCCTCGTGCGTACGAAACGACCTACCCTCCAAGCAGACCCCGTTCACAGGGGTAGGTACACCCGACGCTAAACAAATCCGCGCGCGCGACCAACGAACGAGCGCACCTCCACAAACGGCATCCACCCAGATGGTCGCAAACAAGCGTCGAATCAAATTTAATTTGCAATTCCGAGTGTTTTTTTTCCCCCCCCACTCGCCCCCCCGATGCCGCTGCTCGGCCGCAATCAAAGGAAACAACAAAAAATAACGAGCGTCGCTGGGAAGAGAGAAAAAAAACAACACCCAGCCCATCGCTCGAAACTGCAACGCCGACACTTTGTCCAGGCGCCGCCCCCCAAAAACTATGGCGAATGAAAAAAACGGCCGGCTTGTGTACCGGGAAAACAAAATTAACGAGTTTCCCGGGCTCCCGCGAAAGCCCCGGCCAGGGCGGAGCAATTATTATTCCGGCCTGAAAAAATACGCGGGCTAATTGAAAAGCGGCCGATGAAGGGGGGAAAAAACAGCTACGCGCGCACAGGGTTCGGTGTGTAAAAAACGGTCGATCGTTCGGCTTCGCAGGACGCACCAGGAGCACCAGCAGGAGCGCCACGCCCGGCACTTGAACAAACGCGACACGGTGGACCCGCGGAAGACGACCTGCATGCTCTACCTGCAGGCGGACCACCAGTTCTTCGCGCGATACGGCACGGAGGAGGCCTGCATCGAGGTTATGACCAGGCACGTGCAGAAAGTCAACGAGATCTACAAGCACACGGGTAAGCCTCGTCGTCCCTTTCTCCAAATCTACACTATCCCCCGGGAGGACTTCGACCAACCTCTGGGTCGGAGGGGCACTTGAAAATGCAAATCGACCCCCGTGGGTGGTAACGACTTTTCGATCCCCCAACCGACCCTTGACGCTTATAGGCCGGCGTAAGGCTTATGTATGTATATGGGGGATTAGGCGTCGAGTGCGATCGCTATAGGGATGAGGGCTTGGTGTCGACCTCTTGAAATATAATGGGTTTCTATTCTATACATACGGAGGGGCAGCGCTTGTGAGGAATTTTTTTTTTCTGCTCCAAAGTGTTGCCTCATTTTAACTTGGGGTTCCTGGATCGTTCAAGGTGATACAGTATTAAAATACTTGTGTAGGCCCCGTTTTTAAGTAATTTAAACAGTGCATGGTTGACGAAAAGGTCGATTCCATGCAAAATAGTACCTCGGGTGTTCAAATGATAAAATTGTACTTCTGTTGTTGGAAAAATGAGTGCTATTGTTCCCATGAACACATGGGTTTCACACGATTCTTTACGTGTTCGTACGAACAATACACATTTCCTTCCGAACCCTACGTAAAATCTTGTTAGAAAACAAGCTTTGAAAAACAAAATACTTCAAAGATTTACATTTAGTTTGTTCTTATGGTTAACAATATCCGACGACGCAATGCGTGAAATGAAAATAAATCTTTCCTAATACTAAAATTCCTCTCTTTCGACCGGAATCGACGACTCTGTTGTTAAATGTCAACAGTTAACTTTTAAAATTATTTCAAAACAGGAACTATAATACCTTGGGGCGTTTGACAGTTACTCGGGTAAAATTGTATTTTCCCCGGTACTGTTAAAAAATGTTCGCCGAACCGCGCCAAAATTGTTTAATGCGCATGAAATTCCCTCGTCGGAGCCGTTCGAACGTATCGGACAAAGAATCTGGACCGTGACGTATTCAATAATGCTGTCCCGCTTAATTTATGGACCTTTCGAGCGCCCCGCGGTCGTATTGTGCGCGCTTTGTCGATTGACAGGTGCGCTGAATTTATGAAATTTTACAGCAAACGATAACGAAAATTGATTGACGCGCAATTTCGCGCTCCGGTGGCTTTTACCGAGTCCGTCGGTCCCGTCGTTCGTAAAACTCAATTAAGATAAAGGCATTATACGTAATTGTGCATCTTCGGAGCGACGGTGACGTAAATGCTGGTTCAATGTATATTTATGTATATACAGGGCGTGCGTCGAATAATCGAAGCGTGTGGCGATTGGCTCGCGAATTTCGCTGTTGGTGAACGCGGAGAAAAGAAATTAATTTATCGCGGTCATTGTCACAACGGTACGCGAATCATAATTTTGAATTGGAATTTCGAAGAACGAAAAGTTGAGTGGATTTTTATTATTTTCTCGCGGTACATGTTATTGTGCAGCGGGACACTGTGCTAATTTAGCCGTGTAGGTTGCAGTCGCATGTCAGCATGAGCAGAAGCAAGAGGCCAATTTAAAGTTTTCAAGTGTATTGTTAAAAAACTTTCCTCTACAAAGAATTTTGAATAATTTTTTTTGCGTCGCGCGGAGTGGCTCCTCGTCAAAGCGTAATTGTAAAGCTTGTCTCGACGAAATTTTTCTTTGCTCAACTTTTATAAAATATCCACGATTCACCGCGTTGCATTTGATTATGAGTATTCTCGTGCAGACGGAGCTTGTTTGCAGTTTTCTCCAGAGCCGAGTGGCCCGTGCTATTTGGACTTTAACAATTTTCAACTTGCATTCTCGTATCATCGTCGTACAATCTTTCGATCGAAATATCACGCGAGTTGAAGACATAAGCTCAAAGAAGCACAAGCCCACGATTTCAAAAACTAAATGATAGCGACTTGAAAAAATACAGCCAAATTCGTAAAAATTTTTCATTTCCCTGTGCGAACGGTCAAGCGTCGACCCTGCAAAAACACAACCGCGACCGCACTCTCCTGGCCGCTCCAAAAAATACAGACCCCCCCTCCTCACATCCTCCAATAACCCACTCGTTCATACAAATTTAACCGCGCGTGCACTCGACCGGGACGCAGCGAAATTTCGCAGCACTCCCCCCCGGGGGAGGGCCGAAATCGGCTTAAGGTTTTACGCTGATCCGGAAGGTGGTCAGCCCCAGGGAAGACCGGCAAGCGCTACTCCCGGGAGTAATGATTTTCCCCTCCTCTGC
>JAPYYV010012277.1:0-10377 GCA_030522625.1 Copidosoma aretas | reverse complement strand
TTCGAAGCAAAGATTTGATTCATAAAGCATACCCGCATTGACTAATGTTTTCTGACAAGAGGAATGGTACGTAATGAAACCCCAAAAGAATTGTAACTTCTGGTAATGTTTTGATACATTCCACAGATATGGATGATAAAAAGTGATCGTAGTTTCGTAGAGAAAATATATACTGTCATTGGACAGGCCAACAACGCCAACGTATTTATTGATCTGTACACCTCATAAGAGTCGTAAGATGACTATATAATACTCACTGTTTGATGTAGCACTACAAAGTTTTTTTTTAATCCAAAATTATAGTTTATTCAACTATTCATCATAAATTTGACTGCTAAAACATGTCTTACCTCGATGTGAAATTTTCGTAAATTATTGTTTCAACGACAGCGTGAAAATTTGAATTTTTTTGAAGACGAAAATCTTGGAGATCTAAACCAACGTAGTAATTAAGTGAGTAATCAATTACACAACTGGCAGTCGTGACAACATAATTTTCTTTTATAAGTGCGCCACTACATAAGTATATCTTTTCATGATTCCTTGTATGTACGATTGCTGCGTGGTATCGATACTTTTCTCTTTGAACTGTCAAATCTTCTGCAACTTTTTCTCGAGCTTGTTGTCTTTGATTAACCAAATGCAGATCAACCTTCACAACTTATAATAAAACGTAAACTTTTGTTATCCTAAGTTACTTATTATGTGCTCAGAATTTAAATAACTAGGTAAGGACAAGAAATTTTACAAATTTTCGTACACTTACATTACTTAACCAATTCAAGAAACTATCGTAGGCTCAGCGCAACAATAGTACATTACGCACCACCTAGGGTAAAGAATGTCCCAGATCGCATATAAATTGCTATCCGAGGCAAAGCCGAGGGTGGCAAACATATGATATGAGCATAGAGCATTTTTTACTCTCGTCTGTGGTGCGTATACGATTTTTCATGCCCGAGCGGTACATTCCCGACATGCTGGCATGAAAAGAGCCTTTTCAGCGCAGTAAGAAAGTGACTGTTCAAAAATTAGGGTAATAAGGTGCGTTTTCAAAAATTAGGGCAAGATGGCGCCTTTTTGAGTTTGTATTATTGTACTAAAAAAGGCACTTTTTTGACCTCGTTGGGAAAATGCACCTTATTTTCTACTGCGCTGAAAAGGCTCTTTGTTGCGCTGAGCCGAGGCTATAATGGCTATTTGAGTGAACAAGACAACAACTAAAGTTGTACACTGCTTAAATAATAACGAGTACTTACCTTGAATCACCAAAAGTACCAAAACATACAAGAGAACCATCTTGATCGAGTAATCATGTGTGAATAGAGTTTTTTAAATATTTTTCGTTACTAGGGTATATAAAAATATGTGTGTCGTACTTGACCACCAGATATTGTCTTTATACAATGACTTAGGGCAGATTATATGCTGTGTATACAAGGTTTCTGCACATTCTTGTTCTGCACGAATAATTGTACACGAAACATTATTCACGAACTAGCAATGACCACAACTTTAGTTTTTGTGCACGAAGCTTGTGTGCACAGTACATAGTTTTTAAATCCAAACATGATAAGAGTATATGTTGTGTGTGCACGAAAATTGCTGAATTATACTGTGCACAAAATATTTAGTAATTATTTTTTCGTGCACAATACTGGAGCATGATTCTAGAATTTTTGTGCACATCCAAATATGATAAGAGTATGCATATAGATTGCATGTGTACGACAATTCCAGAATCATGATCCAGTATTGTGCACGAAAAAATAAGTACTAAATATTTTGTGGTCATTATTTACTAGTTCGTGAATAATATTTCGTGTACAATTATTCGTGCACAAGAAGAATGTGCACAAACCTTGTGTGAACGGCACATAGTATGTCCATAGTATGTCCAAATAAGAGTATATTGCGTGTGCACAACTATTCCAAGTATTGTGCACAAATAAATATAAGTACTTAATATTTTGTGGTCATTATTCACTAGATCGTGAATAATGTATCCCATACAATTATTCGTGCATAATAAAAATGTGCACAAACCTTGTGTGCACGTAGTCTGCCGTGTTTCTGTAAAACATGTTTCCAGATTATTTATAACGTATAATAATACTTTTTGATGAAAAGTATTATAGAAAGTATCACGCACTAAACTGAAAATCTACAAAAATATCATGGTATGGCATACGACCAAGATTTAAGTCATTAACATCCCCCCAGTTCAATGAAAATTTCAATGAATAAATTTTGCACCGCAGGTATCGAGTTGCGTCCCATAAGGAGAAAAAGGGTCAAGTTTCGTCCCAGTCATTTCATCTCATGGTCGACTTGCGTCCTGGTCATTTTATCAAGTGATCGCATTGCGTCCCGGTAATTAAGTCGATGAAGCGTTACAGTTTTCTCACTCGAATGTTTGCCAGGCTTGGGCCCCGGGCAGTATAATAATTTATATATAACACCCAAGTGTATGCAAACTATAAATTGATAGCATGAATAGGTTTATTTAAAATTAAGCCAAGTGAACACATTACCCGATTTTTAGTTTTTTACAGTATTGTAACGAAAAATCTTTGCAAAAGTGAAAAAATGGAAAGTAATACTTTCGGATTCCATAAACTTTTGACGCACAATATTCAATGTTGGAAATGCACAATTAAGAGTTGCTTGGTTATTAAGTTATTTAAAACTCAATGTTCTTAATGAAATTAATGAAAAATCTACACCAAATAATCATAAGAACATTGATGAGGCCACACTAAATAAAAAGTTTATAATAATGAGATTGATTCCACGGAATAGCAGTACGTACAGATGTAAGCAATTTACTGCTTTTCCAAAATCCATTTAAGAATTTCACAAGGCTCTCACAGCTTAATAACCGATCTCTAATAACAACAAAAAATGAGTTCATTTTAATGATGAAAAACTAAACATAGTTTTACTTTTTACTGCAACTAACATACAAATGGTATCAACGTATGGAACTATGTCATCATATACCAAACGACTGCAAGTCCGACGCCTGGATAAAGTGTGACGGAAAAAATATAATACATGTCACATGTACCTCTTAATGGGGATTGAATAGCCGGGAACCAATTTGACCATACGCTTAATGACTCGAAAACTAATTTGACCATGTTCATCAGTGGAATCCTTATCTGGGAACCAATTTAACGACACTGTTGCTCAGACAGTACACCCGATTCGCCGGGCACAATAGCGTTTACAGAATAGGTAAAAGACTGACGGAAAGATGGGTTGATCGGCGAGCGACGGGTGAAGACGGTGACGTTTGAATATTGCCCGAATATCAATAACGAGGAAGATACATTTTCGAAAACACCTTTTTTAGCAACAACAATCCCAATGGAAACAAGAGGATTTAAGGTTTCACGCTTGCCGAATCAGAGAGAGACAGCGACACGAGGCTCGATGGAGGGGCGGTTTTTTTTTGGCTCGCGAGCCTCGGGACCAGAAGGAATTTATTCGACTCAGCGCGCGCGTACGCGTCTGGCTTATCGGCGGCGTTTGAGCCCCGAAGAGAGAAGATAGATAAGGGGGCGACGCACTCGGTGGCTGCTTGCTGTCTATTAGCTTGATCGGATTATATGGGCTTGTTGTTGGCGTTGTCCCTCGGCTGACTTGTCTGGTGTGACTCCGTCTGTTCGCAATGAAATAACAGAGGAACTCGCCCCATTGAAATCCCGATGCAGTTGGGGATTATTTGACGGTGACTCGCGAAGTATAGATAAATCGATCGTTAAAGTGAAATTTTATTTAATTTCTTATTTTTTTCTGTCTCGAGCGTAAATGACGCTCGCACGCGTTTTCGAAAAATATATCGGTGATTTTGATCTGGATGGACGGGAGCACATTAACGAAGTACAAGTACGCAACGCACACGACTTCGAAATCGAAAGTTTGAAGCGGAAAACTTCGGAGGTCGCTCGACTTGGGTGGCAGGTTTCATTCGCAACGCTCGAAAACGAAAACGAAAACGAAAAAGGCCAGTATTACGGCACGTAGAAACGTAGCAACGTAGACTTCACATTAGCCGGCATTCAATGCGTAAATTATCATCGAACACGGCGTATCCAAAAGCCGACGCAAAAATAAAAAAATCGAGAGTCACCTCAGTCAACCGAGCGCCGCTACGCCGAGCGCACACGACGTGTCCCTTATCTCGAGCGGCGATCCGACGGGCGTCACGCCTCTATCGGAGAGAGCCGGGGTTTGAAATAAAAAATAGCCGCACCCCTACCACTTGATTTTTGTTTCCCGTGCGGGTGTCACTTTGGCGAGCCTGAAAATACGATGAGGCGAGGGAGGGGAAGAATTACTGCTCCTACTACAACTACTATTACTACTACTACTACTACACGTGTTCTGCATAATATACACGCGTCGCGCGCGATCGGATCGCTCCCGATAAAACGCGCGCCGCGTCGCTGTTTGACTTGGAGCGGCTTAACAGGTTGGCCGGTCGAGTTTTTCATGTTTTTTCCCCCTCCCCCCTCCCCTTTTTCGTCATCCGTCTGACAGCCGCGCCGATTCGTTCGGCCGATTGATGCCCGTGGTATTTACCGGGGAGCTATCTCCACGTGGGCGCGTGCTTTCCCACACGACCGAGCACCGAAAAGTCACTCCCGGCGTCATGCATTTTTCAGTGGCTCGGCTCTGCTTCCTCCCTTATAATACGATTCGGCTCTTACTCGCATGTACACCATGCGTATAATAATCTCGACGCATGCGGTCCTTCCACTTCGTTTTGATAACATTTGTTCAGGGCTATTATTTACGAACGCTCGATCGATGACTCCGCAGTATCATTTGCCATTCAATCCGAGATCCAATGCTCTATAGTTATACTTCTATTCGTAATATGCTCCTTCTGTCTCACACGTCCGTCATCATGGACCTGCTCTCGAAAATCAACCTCCGCGCAGCGCACTCGAGGCCCATTCGTTAAAGGACGGCCAACTGCTAGCAAATATTAATTTTCCTCCGTCCAAAAAACACCACCTCAACATACGAGTGCGCGCAGTATACTTCAAGGGAGAGCCCATCGATACCCATTCGCACCAGCACACCTATATGCGCGCGACACCCGCCAATCGTTAACGCACGCGGGCTTATAAATCAAAGCGGCTGGGTATATATATATATAGCGACCTTTCCACGAAGCCTAGGACATTATTCATCGGCGTTCGTTAGCGCACTCACACGTGTCCGAGCTCTCTTCTACGGGACATACGTGCAGCGCCGATACATTCCAGCGCACCCATATAGTCGGTTGGTTGTTGTATGCGTGAGCGAACCTTTGAGCTCCTTTCTGTGATGAAGGTCTGCCATGAGTTGTGTTCAGTATATAAGTACGGGACAGAGCCAGGAGGGCCCACGTTCGATTTCAATCGTCAAATCAACCGGTTGGTCCATTGACGGCGAATCAGCGTTTTCGCAATGAAAGGAGAGAAAGGCGCAAGAGGTATACATACACCCTTCCACACACTTACACGGGCTCGACCGATTGATTCCTCGAACACACACGGGGTTCCCTCGTGTTATTATTATGCGAAGAGAGCACTGTATGGTGGTGCAAAACGAGAGTCTTTTTTACCACTAAATAATATATACGCCCGGGACTGGGCCTGTGCGATTTTTCTCCCCTTTCATCCGGTGATGGCTGCCAATTCGGTTTCATTGTCTTTCCGAGAGCGACTGCGAGATATTAATGAGTAGAGGCCAGGAACGTTTTTACTATCGGCGCTCAGGATCCATCCAGCTTTGCCTCTGTGTGCGTATGGGCGCGAGTCGCATTCTTGGGGGATTAGTGTCCGATGGAGGAGGAGGTGGAGTTTTTTCACGAACGCCGTTCACGGGAAATCGATTTCTATTTCGGGTCTTGAAATTTGGCTTTCGAGAGGGACCAGAGGCTGATTCTTCTTTATTATATTTTATAATAGGTGTAAGCGGGCTGCGGACTATTTTGATTTGCATAGCTGGGCTGCCGCTGCTTCTTTTCGGCATTTGGAATCTTTTGGAATCGAGAGGTCTTTAGAGGGGACGAGTTGTTTCGGGGGATTAGGGGTTTAATTTGAACGTTCATCGGCCGGTCTCTGTGAGGTTTATTCAAATCGGCAGAATGTTTCGGGTGATGATTATGTCATGGCGAATCGGGAGTGATGCTGAACAGCTGCGCTATGCTTTTGTCTCGCGATCTGAGAGTATAGGATATTAATATAGGGGATAGGTTTTTCAAGCGAGATTTATATATGAAGGAGCGTTTTGTACTGTGAACGGATTTAAAAGTGTAACTGAACATAGAGTGACTGTTTGATCCTGGAATGAGTGTTAACAGTACGGTACCTACGTCATCACATTTTCATCAAACTAACTCAAGTAATTATGCTCCGATTGCTCTTAAATTTGGTGAATAACATTGTCTTCATACTCTGGTAGACCGTAATTATTATTTGTATACATTATAAATTGTATATTACATAAATTACATGTAATCCAATCAACTTACATGAAAGATATGATTGAAAAAAATAATATATCGGCAATGGTGTCTAAATTTCTTTATTGATCTACCAGAATTACGTTTTGGCGACTTGTATTTTGCAACCCTTATCGAGCGAAAATGTTGCCAGAATAAAATTATGTCATCAATTTAAGTGACAAAATAAAAGCGGTCTAACCGTTATGATGACAAAATATAGAGATTTGTACAGCATTGCCCCCAGGATCTTTTATTTAATTGAATGACCTGCTGTCGATAGATTAAAAAAAAAATTATGCTTAATCACCCATGAATTTTTGAACAAAATAGAAAAAAAAATTGTAAAAAATTTCAAAAACGCAATAAATATATTAAAATTCCTCCGATGTCGCGTTAATTAGCTCTGTCGGCGGAATTCTCGAAACAATGCCACTCCGCGCGATAAAAGGGTCACCCCAAAACATGGAAGACAGAAGAATGGAGGGCTCGCATCTCGCTTCGCGCGCAAAATAAAAGCGGCGAATTGAAATCCGCAGCCGCGGCGCCTCCCCAACGGGGTATATATAATAAAATGAAAAGTAAAGAAACGCATTCTCGCGTGCTCGCAATGTAATTAGGATATTCGAGCGCGGGCGCGGGGACGCACAATGTGAGCTGATGCACAAGCGCGCGAAATTCCTTCCGGGCGCCCGAGAATACGTTTTGTATTACGCGTATAATACTACGTGTGTGAGCGACATAGAGGAGGAGGAGGAGGAACGAACATTAAAACATAGACTCTGGCGCCTTGCCGCGCCAGTGCTGTAATAAATAAAGAGGAAGGAGTGAAAAAAGACAATGGAAGGGTGGCTATGAGAGATATGCGTGTGTATCGACGAGTGTAACTCGCCAGCGGGCTTTCGCCGCATTGAACGCATTGGGGGACGAAAATGAGGCTTTGAAACGTACCGACGCTGCGGTGAGAAATATTTTTTTCCCTCCTCTCTCTCTCATATTTCTCATTCATCGGGATTTCGCGGTGTAAATACTCAGCGTAAAACTTATGCGTATACGAATGTCGGCCCTGTTTCGCGCGCAATATTTTCCGGGCTCCGTATAAGTATAGTATATGACAACGTCGAAGTAAACGAGGCGCATGAATGGATGAAAAAGAATTTCTCGGCGTTCATCCGCTGTTGCAGTGCGAAATTCATAATTAGATCCGACCGTTGTCTGCGCATCATATAGGCGAGACGCCTGAAAGGCGACAAAAAGTTACGCGCGCAGATGCGTGCATGGAGATCTTTGTGGTGCAGTAGGAAGATGATCTGACCCGAGACGCGGGGAGGATACAAAAATTTCTACAGCCGAGTCACCACTGTTTCATACTAGCTCTTTCGAGCCTAATTAACTACAGTTTCGGCGTTATAGGCGCTCGTGTGCGTATCGCACATAGAAAATTGCGAGTAAAGAGACGTGGGATGAATGTGCATTACGAGGTTCAGCACCTGTTCGCGGCTCTATGGTTTTTTTGCAGAAGAGGAAGTGCTTCTGTGTCCATCCCGGCAGGGTGCTATCTTAGCACCCAAGGCTCCTCGGTAACAGTATATTTTTATCGTGAATCAGTTTGAAAAAATTCTGTGCCGAATACGAAAGTTTGCGTGACTGCATTGAATATTATTTGGCTCTCATGAGTGCAGAGGTTGAACTTTTGATGAAGGAAGAAGATTTTTTTCAATAAGTTTCAGAGATGAATGTGTCTTTTTATACCGTTAACAAAATTAGATTGATTTTGTATGCTGTGCTAGGATGAACAACAAATAGATTATTAAATATGATCATGAGATTAAAGAAATGCACGCTGAATGAAAAGGAAGTATGATTTTTTAACTGCACGTTTTGCGCGCTCTTTTGATAACTTTTCACCAATTCTTTCGATCGTTTCGTTTAAATAAAAGAACAAATTGTGAAAGAATTATATAATAATGTAGCCTCCTGAATTCTTTGACTAATGGCTGACTTTGACCCAAATAATTTTGTGAATAATTTTAAGTTGGATAAATTCAGTTGTTTCTTCTTTTCTTCATGTCCGTCTTACAAGTATACGCTGCATACTGATCTATTTTATTTTCAGTTATTTTTACTCATGCATAAGACAAACACGTTATGATCATGTAAAAAATTAGTAAAAATAACGATGCCAACAATAAAATTGAAAATAATGATTATCAGTAAAGCAGAATCAGAATCATCGATTAAATTTAATACTAAACAGTAAATATAATACTAAAAATACACAACAATGTGCAAATTATACAACATGTATTAAGAAAATATACACACAATCAAAGTTTTTTTTTATCAAAAACTCTTAGCTATGGCGCAGGTCTGCTCTAAGCTCCGATTCAAACAGATACACGTGCCTATAGTATCCAAACGCGAGCGACGCAGGGACAATAATGTATGCACGGCTGTGAAAGCACAGTCTCAGCTTTGATTGTGCGCCTGCGAACGCCTGTTATAATACGAACAACTGAGATAGAGCGGTAATCCACTATACTAATTGGTAACCTCAGGTGCCTGCATTATCTTACTTCGACTTGTGGATTCTTTGATACAGGATAACCGCTCAGTCATGTTATTTCAGCTGATAACAATTCTTCATTCTGATGCTGTTTTTTTATCTTCAAAAAAATTGAATCCGTCACAGTTACTGGAATGGATTATCCACTACTTCGTTTCACCACCGCAGCTCTAATTTCTCCATACAAGATTGATAGACCCCGGGATCCGACATGCAACGGGGCAAACTGCGTAATGGATAGCCGCTGTCCAGCTCGTCGATACCTATTCCTTCCATCCTTCTAATGGATCCCACAATTGTTGCGCCCCCTTTCTCTGCTTTTAGCCGAGCGAAGGAAATCAGCGCATTTTTTCCAATGCGATAACTTACTCTTTTTCGGACGCTCATTATTCACACGTCTACGGTCCGTGTACGTAACCGTGTACGTGTGGAGGTGAGCACAGTGACGCGATGGGAACGTTTGAATAGAGCTCGAGTTGCCACGCGCGGCGGTGGTCGGAGTGGAAATTTTTGCTTCCTCATTTTTGGGCGTTTCCCCGAGGGTTGGTTGGAGTGGTCAGTGGAAGTTTTTTTTCCCCCTACTTGTCCAGGTGGTTCTGTCGGGGGAAGGGTTTCTCGGCCGATTGTCGAGGGCGAGCATATTGAGTCGTGGGCTTTCTGGCGCTCGTGTGAATGACGCGCGTTTTTCATCCCTTAAAATCATTATCTTCCTTACACAACGAGGCTTCTTTGACATTGCATTCGATGAAAAACGCTACAATGAATGGGGGAGAGGAGTGGTGGTTTATCTTTTTGGCGAATGTATCTAATTCCATCACAGACAACTACTTTTATTCATTATAGTTAATTATAGGCATGAATAATCCTAATGCCCTGGGCATTCCTTTGAAAATTCGTAGAATAAGAAACATTATTGTTTACATTCTTCAAATTTTATCGTCTTTTTATTTTTATTTTAGATATTAAATAGTCGTACAATAGTAATTTATTAAAAAATTTTTTTTTTTTTTTTTTACTTCATCGATACAACAATCATCTATTTATTATAGTCATTCTAAGAACCGTGTTGCAATGCTAAAACATAAAGCATTTTATCACTAACAATTCATTTTTTATGATTTCATGATACCAAACGGGCAATCAATTTATACCAAAATTTTTTAAAATTTCAACTACTTTGAATTCACTGAGAGACCGATTTGTTTACAGTTAACATATATGTTAACAATGAACATAGATATTTTTAATTTTGAGCAAATATAGATATCTTTATACTTAACATATTAACTTCCCTGTCATTATATTA
>JAPYYV010012276.1:0-10377 GCA_030522625.1 Copidosoma aretas | reverse complement strand
TTTCTTAATTTTTCTAATACCTATAGTTCCATCCAGTGTAGTTTTGTAAAATAGCGCGCGGAGCATGAGAAGCGCGGTAAATTCAAATGAAAGAAAGTATGATTTCTTTACACATATTTCGAAAGTAGAACTCCCTTACATTTTACCTTCACAATGATCAATTTATTGCATACTGGCTGATTAGTATTTTGCAGTTGAAAAAACTGCAATAACGTTTGTGTTTTTGTCCATTATCAGTGTAAGAGTATTTTTATAAGTAATCATTTCAAGATATTATTAATTTTTTTTACGACTATAACTGTTAAACTAAATGACTCGTTTTTTCAAATCAGAGATAATTTTTTGATAGAACTTTGAATTTAATGCATAGCAGTAACATCATGACGCATCGTAAATTTCATAGCTATTGATTACGTGGCATCAATCTATTAAAGAATAACATAATAGATGTCTAGGGATGCTGTAATTATCAAACACATACACATGATACGACAATAGCTTTTTCATCACTCTAACCTAAAAATCGCACCTTCGCCGCTTCTTTTCGGCTCTCATGATGAAAAATATAATACCGACCTGGTGCTAGGGACGTTTTCTTGCCTTCCTCGATGTTTTCCCTCGCTTCGCTCGGGCAAACAACTTCGAGGAAGGCAGGAATATGTCCCTAGCACCAGGGTGGTAATATACTATTTCTTGCCAGTGTGTCGGGAATGGAACATTCCCGTCCGCTACTCGAATGGAAATATTCCATTCACGACTGCTGGGGTATGAAAAATCGTATACGCACCACGGACGGAAGTAAAGAATGCTCAAATCACAATGAAATGTTTGCCTCCCTCGGCTTTGCCTCGGATGGCAATATAAATGCGATCTGAAACATTCTTTATTTACCGCCCTAGGTGCGTAATGTACTATCGTATATTCATTTATAAGGTCTGTATATTTCTAGGTGGAGATCAAGGGATATTTGCGGATAGTTAACGATGTATTTTTTTACTTTACTGGTATCTACGTGAAGCATTATACAGACTTAAGGTAGTTGAATTACACGATGTAGTCAATGTAGCGGGTTCTACAACATCGCATGTCACCGGTCCTTCTCACACTCATGTCCAAACATAATCTTTAGCAGTTTTTACGACGGTTATTTACGTATTTCTTATCTCAGAAGTACCAATGATCTATTTCATTATTTTAATGCACGTTAGATATTTTTTTAATGTACGTAAAAATATCGTAATAATTTCATCGTTAATTTGAATGATATATGTTTTTGAAGCACAAAAAAGGTATAAACATCCATATTAAAGTTTCAGTATTGACAAAAATCTAAACATTTATATTTTGCCTCCTAGGAATCCTAGCATCACAAAAATTTAATAGACTTCTTTTAAGATATTAATTTAACTGTAGTCAAAGTTTCATGATAATCTCAATATTATTTTTAAAAAAAACTGTCTTAAGAGAAAAAAAAAAATAAGCGTATTTTATAGATTAGTTAAAAATACCACCAATCAATTTTAACAAATTTAAGGGAGTTCTCTCGGCAAGAGGGAGAAAGAGCGATCTTAGAAAGAGACGGAGAACATGAAACTTCTTATGTGTATGCAATATGGCAACGTTGCGCTTGTGAAGCAGATAAGCAGCTGGGGCGGGCATCATAACTTCAGTCACATCAGATGTTCTTACCTAACGCAACGTTGTCACATGTTCGTGAGTGAGAAAATATCGACTGCTATCACATTAAATATTTTATAATATCAATAAATAATCGTTTAAGAAGTTCTGAACCACTATAAAAAAATACACTCACATTCTTGAGCAATTAATAAATACAATTTTTTAATGATTTTAAAATCTGATTTTTAGAAGTATCTTAAAAAACTAGGAAAGTATGAGGCTCGGTACGAGTTCATAAATTCCCATAAGAGCACGTTAAAAGACATGTTCATATCCCAGCTTACAGGTTCTGAATCCGTCTGAAACTTTACCAGTCGTTTTGTACGATATAAAATAATATATTTGTAAAGTTTCATTAAAATCTGATCATTTTCATTTTGGGAGAGAACTCCCTTAATGATGTATTAGTAAAGCTCAATAATCACTCAATGCCTCTCAAAATGTTTTAGGTCGACAAGGAGAGGTCTTTTTCAACAGAAGCCGCAGCCTTGACATCTGTTGATCAACTTTTTGCCATCCAAACTGTAATTAGAATATTACATTATTCACCGAGCCCTAATATTTTTGTTGAGAAAACGAGACTTTCGGAAAAATAAATTAAAATTATTAGTCCACACCGAGTCTCGTTCTCAGCGCGCTCGAAATAACTAATAGCGCGATTGAAGAGGTGACTTTTAACGAAAGCTTGATGTTATCTTTGAAACGCAAAAGGAGGTCTTAAGTGGTGAAGCGCCATCACAGAGCGCTATCGGGGAGCGGAGCGACACCACAGAGCAGGAGCTCAGAGGCGGGAAGAACGGAAAAGGGACAGTAGCGGCGACTGCGTCGTCCAGGGTAACGGCAGAGCAAGCTGAGGAGAGGGAGAGCGAGGTGAGTCTCCCTCTATTTTTACCTGGTCCACCTGCCGTGGAAATCACGCACCAAGTGCGCCCAACTCTGATTTGACTTACGTGTAAGACTCGCAAGCCTTTGTTCGGGTCAAATTATGGTTGGCTCCGATAGGAATAACAGGCTTGAACGACAAGGGCGCTTGCTTCGAGTTTTTACTGCTTCGGAAATACCCTTAAATCCCTTTCTTCTCACAGTGGAAGGTTAAATACTCCAACTTTTAAATCCTGTAGATACGAATAAATTACAAAAAAAATACCAAAAGCAGTTGTGGGACTGCTGGAAGGAGCTATGCTTCTAAACAGACGGAAAAAATTACCAGCTAATAGAAGTGTAGCGTCCTGACATCAGCTTGGTTGTCAGAGATCTTGCAAATCATAAGTGTTGAAATCATAATTATACATTAAATGGAAAATATCTACAAACCATTTACAGATATACTAGTAGGGCTTTTCCCCCCTGTGCGCACCGCGCGCAACCTATCGATGAAAAATTTCAATAAAGCAGGTGATTTGAGAGAACATTTATCTAATAGTTGTCGATGTTTTAATCTCAATCCATCAAAAATTCAGTGAATAGAGCACTTTAATTGAACAGTCTCAAAAGATAAATAAATAAAATATATGTTGTTGAGAGATAATGCGATTTCTGAGCCCAATAAGACACGATTTTCAAGAGGGCTCTCTACTACTTTACTAAATTTGTAATAACAGTAGAGTACTCCTTTGGCATGCTAGATTAATAAACAATTCAAGTACGGATAGTAGATACTTTTTCGAGTTAGAAACAAATTTTTGTACAAAATTTTGCAGCATTGCATAAGTGCATAATCTCAATTCAAAAAAACTATTCCAAAATAGGTAGCTTCTTAGCTTTTTGTTCGATTTCGAGGTTTCAAAGCTTGTTTTACTCCTTAAATGATTGCAGATAGAATTACCGAATATAATTTTGTGAAATATTTAGTGTGATCAGTTAGGTGCAATCGTTTGTACGAAAATTAAATAAGTTTTTGAAGTAATCATTGGCAAATGGCTGGTTAGTAGGGCATACAATCACAAATCATTAATAATAAAAAATAAGCTGGGCAAATTCAACCAGTCAGAAAAAAAATTAACATACATTTCAATGGATCCATTACAATTCTATTCGCTCTGTGCACAACACGGCGAAAATTGGAACTTCGATACCCAATCACCATTTAAAATACGTGTATTTGCCCGACACTAGCGCCAAATCCAGTGTTTGGCGCTAGTGTCGAATACACGTATTTTAAATGGGGATTGGGTATCGAAGTTCCAATTTTCGCCGTTTGTGCACAGAGCGAATATCGTGCGGAAAACAATAGTTGTTTTGTATATACTTATGTTTACGTGGAAGCGTGTATGAAGAAATCTCGAACGTAACTGGGATGAAAAAAATACTCAAATTTATTTTGAAGTATAATTTAATATAAGAGAAGCTTAATACAAGCATAAATATAGTAGAAGCATTGACTAGACTCACAATCGTAGAACTGCGCGGCAGTTATAATCCATCAATTAGTAAACCTCGTATTAAGTGATAAGCAACCTAAATTTAGAATTAGCATATACGCAAAGGTACAATGTACATGTAAAGCAAAGGTTAGGTGGCAGAAATAAATAGAAAAAGTATCGATACGTTATGAAATCGAAAGAAAGACGCAATCATTAAAAGTAAAAGCGTGTTGATAAAATCAAACTGATAGCAAACAATTTCAGATAAGGAAGCAATAAATATAATAAATATGAGCAAAAGTATAGAGCTGCAAGCGCAAGCATTAAGTATTTAAATAAAACACATATGCACGACACTCTTTACAAGACAATACAATAGTACAAAATTATGCAATGAAATTCAAGCAAAAGTCATAGTTCGCCTGAACAACTTGTATACATAAGACAACAAAACAATTACACATTAGAATTTTGACAAATAATCTACTTATCTTTTAATTTTACTAAAATGATTACATGCTTACGTAAACAATTAGTTTCAATACGCATTTTTGAATTTTTTATTACTTTAAGTAATTCTATTCTTTAAATTATTTATTGCATTATGATTTGCTTAGCAAAATTAAAAATGTGAAATTTTTAGTCGAATAATGGTAGTCTTGCATGCCTTCTTTTACGCTTAGCAAAATATTACTCCTAAAATGACTCAAGTAATTGTTCGAAACTATTATTTTGACAAGGATATACAAAACTAAAAGAATTAAACCCCCATAAAAAACAGAGTTCATAGACTTGCTGAATATTTTATAGGTTTTTCTCACTTAATACAATGATTATACAATTTATTAACATCATGTATTTTAACTTCATAAGTCGAAAAGTTTCATCGTTGTTACAAATACATTTATATTGTACTTTAGCAAAGACTTATACATCTCTTTTTAATTTAACAACTAAGTGACAGTTTTATTTCGTTGATCTATGATAATTTTTTTTTCTTTCTAAAAATTTGATTTAATGATATCTAGGAAATTTCCGTGATATTTTATATCATATAAAAATAGTAAGAAAACATATTTAAATACATTACCGATTTCAATAATATAGTTTTAAAAACTAGTTATTTAATAAAACTAAAGCAAGTCTTCAATCGGAAGCTAAGTCTAAAGAGAGAATTAAAAACCTGGTTCTTAACACTATATATTCCGAGCAGAAATCAATTTTTTTTATTTTAAGAGACCTTGATCACAAGTAAGAAATTAAACGTCAGCGTATTGATTGAAATATTTTATGAAATATTTTTTTCCTTGTTGCCAACTATAAATTTCCTTATCAACATGCGACTCTAAAGACATGATTTAAATACAAACGAATTTTGATAATGATTATAAAATAAGAATTATAGTACGGTAAGAGATATGTAATAATAACTACTAAAGGATAAAAAAAAACAACTTTACCTCAGAAAAGGTATATTAAATCAAAATATTTATGTTACTTATGTTATCAAAATAATAAACCTAGAAATTATAAAAGTACTTTTTACAATTTTATTTATTGCATAATATTTATTACAGAATTAGAAAATATTTTTTCATAATGTTTTGTCAATTTGTACGATTATTTTTATATACACTGAAACAGAAATACATTTTTTTTCCGGGTACACAGATAGGAGATTTGAATCTTCTTGTAGTACATCGCGCATCTGGCAAGGATGACAGTAATAATATTCTATCTTTTACTTAATAAATTTATTCTTTTTGTATAAAAATCCTATTCATAATTTAATTATTTTTTAATAATCATATCCTTCATAACCTCACTTATAATATGAAAAAATCAATTTAGTGTACCGTTGCAATACCTTAAAGGTACTGTCGAAATTTTCTAGGCGTTGTTTGTGTGAAGAAAGTATGAAACATTTAAATAAAAATAACAGAATGCATATGCTATTTTATTTTGTAGGGAATGTAAAAAAGCTTTAGATTTAAAGTTTTTTTTTTTTAACTGAACCACTGTCCAAAAAAATACTTTGGTACAACTACAACTTAAGAAAATATTTTTTTTTTTGGCACTGATATTAAGAATGATTTGATTCTTAATATTAACAAGAAGTATCCTAGATTGACGTATGTATCAAAATCTGGCATGCTTTCTAATAAGCGAGCGGCGCACCCCTAAAAAGATGCACGGAAAATGCATGTAACCGACCTAAAGGGGTAAAAAGGATAAAACCTTTTGAAATCGATTTTTCGTGTTGTTACTAACAAAAAACCTCATTAACGTTTTTCTGTCCGATCGAATGGTAATTTGTTATTAACAAAACACTTGCAAAATAAACAAAATGTTTTTTTAAGTTTTAAAGTAGTTCTCGAGGTTAATTGGGTAAAAATAAACACTTTTTATATCTTGACATATTTTCCAAAAACGCCTTGTTTTTGAGCTACGTAAGATAAAAACTCGAAAAATGACCAACTTACCATTTTGAAATAATAATTTCTCAGCTTCTGCTAAAGCTTTCCCGGTATTTTTAGCGGAAAAATTTTCCTCGAAACATGTATTTGACTTCAATTTTTTTATATGTATTGATTATTATTTTGTATCTTAGAGTTAATTCAATCCGCATTTTCGTAAAAATCAACATTTTTATATAAAAAAATTAGGTAGGGGCTTTTAAAAAATCGACCTGGAAATTTTTTTCATTTATCATGAGGTCAAAATTTCACTCTTTATTACTCATAATGCTAAAAAAAAAAAAAAATATTTTATTTAAACGCAAAAGAGGTGAAGCTGACAAGTTCCAATCAACCGAAGGTTACCACAGTTTTTTCCAACTTACCGAAACATGCATAATTTTTGAAGCATTCAAATGAATTAAGACTTAAAACTGATTTTGTGCGTATCTGTGTGTAAAAGTGTGTGCATACGTGTGTGGGTATACGTGCGTGTGTATGTACAAATATATATACTCACATATATGTATACATAAATAGGGACATCCGTATTCATCGACACAATATAATAGAGAACTGGCCTCTTTTCTGAATTATTTTTTTATCAACAGTAGGTCGTGCACGGAGTATCCGTGTAAGACAGTTTTGCTTTCTCATAGAGGAAGCTTTGTATAGGTAAATAAATTTTTTTTCTAGAAATATGTTATAATTGTTTTATATAGTGTCTAGTCTGTGTGTGTGTGTGTGTGTGTGTGTGTGTGTGTGTGTGTGTGTGTGAGTGTGTGTGTGTATGTGTGCGTATGTAATCAGTCATATCTAAGAAACTCAACGGTAGATTTCAATGATTCTGGGCTCAAAATTTTTTTTTTCTTATCCTTATGGCGACTCAGAAAAAAAATTTAAGTTTTTTACTGTATTAAGGTTTTTATAACGATTTTTATGGTCAAAAAACAGGTTTTTCACTTATTTAAGGGCGACAACAACTAAATTCGAATTTCTATATAGTAACATCTGATAGAACATTAAAATATCTTCATTTTTCATTTTGAATCATTTCGATAACATATTTTGTTTAGTTTCTATTAAAGAAATACTGAGATTTTTGTGGAATATCACTTGTATCTTAGAAACCTTTCGATTTATTTTGATGATTCAAGGCTTAAAGTTTCGTTTTAATATCGTTGTAATCATTAAAAAAAAAAAAATTAAGTTTCATACATTGTTAAGGTTGTTACAACGATTTTTTATGTCCAATACCCGGTCTCTTGATACATTCAAAGTGAAAAACTTAAGAATGCTTCAATAGTTGTATCTGCTATAGTATTAGAAAACCTTCATTTTAGACTAAATAATTTTGTTTTACCTCATGTCGTTTTTTTGTATTTAAGAAAATCTATTTTTTTTTTATCGTATTAGTGATTTTTATATTTGTAATAAAAATATTTGCGAACTTAGAGAAAGTACGTAATTAGACGCATCGGTCGAAGAAAAACTTATAGCGGTACATTACCATTTATTTTAGCATTGCAAAGTACCGTTATTAGGGTTTCTTTGTCCAAGGCGTCCAATTAATGCTTATTTTTTCGAAAAGTCTATTTTCTCGAAATTTGTATGTTTTATTTGGACTATAACAAAACTGAGATGTGCAACTCAGAAACCCTTCAAATGATTTATTTTACTTATTTACTGCAACTGCCTATAAAAAATTCGAGTATTATACCTTATTAAGGATTTTATAACGATTTTCATGGTAAATAAACGGTTTTTCACTCTTCGAAGGTTTAAAAAATCTATTTTCAAGTTGTAAATAGTAACATTGCAATAGATTACAATCAATCTTGCCTTTATAGAGTTCTTAAAGTACTAGCTTGCTGCATATTCTCTTGATTTTATTAAAAACAGCTGTATAAATAGCTATCAGTCAAAATAAGGTTGCTGATGATGTAGAAACTGTTGCTGATGAATTTTAATTTTTCAAACTTGATATTTATACAAACTATAAAAAAACTCGCGTTTATAACTTAATTTCACAATGAAGAGCATAAAAATAGCTTCTTTTGACATTTTAAATCATTTTATTTTTTTTTTTTTTTTTTTTTTTTTTAGGTAAATAATATCGGAATAATGTTTTTGAGGTTGCTTTGTGCTAATTTATTGGCAGCGGTTTTTTTATATAGTGTAGTTAAATTATAATAATTTATTAAAATTTTAAGTCACATTCAAACCGATGTCACGTGGTATGACGTCAGAACTTCTGAATATTCTAGGGTTTTTTCGGTTTTTACAGGTAAGCAAAAATCCGAACTAACTTTATTGTCTTTGACATCACTGATCATCATATGGTTATGTAGCACTCATTGAGAATAATATAACCTTGAATCATGTATAAATTACTTTTTAGAGATTTCCTTACGTTCGCGTTGCTTGGAGGATTCTGATCATTTACAATAAAATTTTTTTAAGTTGTACGCTCAGTAACTTGCTCTTGTCGTCTGCTTTAGGTTTCGGACAAACCCTATTTAAATATGGTAAGTTGTCATCTCAACTCAATGTTTGACGACCTATAAGGCCATAAACCTCTAAAAATTCAGAAGTTCCTTCGTCATCATCACGTGACATCGATTTGAATGATAGCATGAAAATTACGCTTTGAAAACATTTTATTTCTCAATAAATTTTTCAGTAATTGATCATATTAATTTAGATTTACGTTCCTCTGAGATCACTCTAGCGATGGAAGGTATTATTTTATTCAATCCTACTGAGGGCCAGTTCTCTATTAACAGAAATAAAAATAACCTTCTTATAGTATATTTCAACAATTGTAAACATTTATTTCTAATAATTATAAACAAAAACAGTGAAAAATAATGCTCACTAAAAGTACTTAGCAAAGCGATACTTTTTTGAATATTAATGAACTTTTAAGTATTTTTGAGAAGTTGCAAAATTATCTTATGATAAATTTTCAGTCTGTTTCTCCTCTTGTTCTTCTATTCCAGTATTATTGATTTCAGCATTTTCCCACCAATCTGAACAAGAACACAATTCGCAACATTTGAAACCTTGAAGTAAACAAGAGCAGATTTCTTCATTGGCACAAGAAGATTTTCCGCTGCATGAACAAATGGATGTCTACACAAGCTCTATAGCTGGTTCCCCCTCAAAGTAATTCATGCTTGAAGCATTGTTATTTATTATCCATCTATATAAAGTAGGGTCAAATGATGCGATATGTCCAGATCTTGCTGGCATCCATTCATTTATTTGCCATTCGACCCGTAAAATATGCTGAATGAGTGCTAGTTCAAATGGCGGCAATTTATCAACAGTCACATTTTTAAGGCTTGATGTTTTATATCGCAAATTACTTATTTATTCTACATTGTGAATCTGCGAAGTGCCCTTTATTTTAGGTGAACATAAATAAATTTTGCTTAAAAGTTTTGTCACAGCATTTAATATTTAAACTGACTTTTTTTGTCAAATCAGCGATTTCAGAGTCTGGCAGTTTGTCAAATCCAGCGTATACCTTTTTCTTGCCGACAAAATAAAATGAAAAAGCTGTATCACAACCACTCACAGCATGTAAAGTAATAAGACATAAGCTTTTCTTCAGACCAATTGTGTCACACAGTTTATGAACTGGAGTAAGTCCATAATGATTGTAATTTTTCTGCTTCACCACTTTTGAGTTTTAATAAAATAGTAGTTTTTTAAGATAATAATGAGTGAGAAAGAGTAAAATTTTGACTCTACAAAAATTAAAAATGCTGATTTTTACGAAAATATGGATCGTTAACGCTAAGTTAAAAAAAAAAAAATAATATAAAATAAACAGCGTGAGGGGTCTATGGACCCCTGATCGGAACGAAGTT
>JAPYYV010012275.1:0-10377 GCA_030522625.1 Copidosoma aretas | reverse complement strand
TTTGAGAGGCTGGTGCGCCCTCGGTAGGAAAAACAGTGTCCGCCACTCAAGTGCGATCCAACCAGGGCGATTTTGCGGCCCGAGGGTCCTGCGAAGCACAAGGAGGCGATCGCACTTTTGTGACGAAAACTACTATTCCGCACACCTTTCCCACACTGTGCGGAAAATTATTTTCTGCACACCTATTCCGCACACTATGCGGGAAAATCTATTTTCCACACTAAAAACAGTGCGGAAAACGACTATTTTCCGCACACTATTGCGAAAAAATTATTACTCTAAAAAGATGGGAATCTTATTTGCTTTTTGTTCGATTTCAATTTTTCAAAGCTTGTTTTATTCCTTGAATGATTTAAGGAGGTTCGGGAGTAATAATAAAATGCAGAGATCACATTGATATTGATTTTTCTTGATAGTCTGGAATACGTAGAACTTATATTAATTTTTTCAATATTGGTTATAGGTCATTTTGAAAAGAATGATACAAATGAAAATGAGTGATAACATAGGCCCTTATGGAACGTAACCTCGATTTTGTCGTTAACATGGACAAATGTTTTTGGAAAATGCTAAGATATTTAAAAAAACCATACCTACGAATAAAGTATTGTTTCAAGATTCAGTGAGTACAATTTTGAGTCATGTTATATAGCATTTTAAACAATGTCAATGCTAAACGTAAGCAAAATGTGGAGTTCGTAGGGTGCTAGAGGGGGTGCATGGTAAAGGGAGCCAAGCTGCGCGGGCTGGGGGACTCCCCGTTCCTCGCCTCGCTGAATAAAACTCCCAAACCTCCTTAAAATAGAGTGTATGATGAGATATTTGAAAATATTTACTTGAAAAACTCATATTCGTATAAACAATTGCATCTAATTCAATACGCTTTACATGGAATAATTTGAAATGAACAAAAAGCAAAGAAGATTCCCATTTTAGAATTATTGTTTTAATTAAGAATAGATACTCATGCAATGTTGCAAAAATTATAAAATAATTTTTTTCTAACTCAAAACAGTAGCCCTTCTTGTACTTATCTTATCACTGTAGAATGTCAAAAGATGACTCTAGTAATATTAAAAATTAGTGATATATGTATATAATATATAGTAGTGTATAAGCCCCCTTAAAATCGGAAAAATTCATCGTTGCAGACAGACTCGCACGTAATTCCCAGCTGGGTATTGTAAAAAAAATTCGAAAGTTTATAGTACTAGGGGGATCTGCACCCTGCGCGCTTCGCGCGCCTACCCCCAACGTTTGATCAAAAACTTATTTTCATGATATCTAAAGTTAATTTTTAATAATTTGAATTGAGTTTTTTTTATTTACCATGATTTAATTTGCAAATTCACCGACTCTTGGTCAGTGTCGACCAATCACACGACGAATAAAAAGGCTTTATGTGACAATCAATATTTTATCATAAGATCTACATTGTAAACTGAATTTGAAATTCGCGCTCTTTGAAGGCAGCGACCAATAAAGAATCAGCTACGTCATAGTCAACAGCCAATCCTATTGGAGGCTTCACTTTGAGGCCATCAAAACTTTAAGATAGGAAAATGAACGCAATGATAGCATCGGATAGCGTGTGGTAGCAGAAGTAGCAGTAGTTTTATCATTCATACTTTCACGCAGGATTTAAGGATTACGAACGACAGTTTAAAAAGAGATGTGCATTGTGGTAAACGCTACGTTGTTAATTAAAGTACAAGTAGATAGAAAGTGCACTGGAATTCGAAAAATTCTAAAATTATTTGTTAAAATTACATATTTAAAGATAAGAAATGATCGGTTTACGGATTGATAATGAAAAAATGAGATTCCAATTAATATTTTTTACTCGTTTTTTACACACATGCAACGAATTTCATTCAAAAATTCATCTGACGTCGCAATCAACGAATCGACAAACTATCCTCCTCCTCCTCAAACCGAATTATCGAAGAGTCCAAGCAGAAGCGAGAGAGCGCGTTTCGCAAGCATATCCATCGATATGTATACATGCAACGCTACAATCTTTTTTTGACGCGCGCGCGCGACCTAAATCCTACTCTTTAATCCATCGGTTAAAATAAATGTGACCGTGTATTACATCTCATCTGTGCGGTCTGACAGACGAAACTTTCATCATCATTTTATCCATCGACAATCGACGCACTCGTTAGCCAATATGTTAGGAATATATCTGTAGAGGAGATGAGGGCTAATTGAAGGTATTTTTACATTTAACGCGAAGTACTTAAAAGTATAGACAAACTAATAATGCCACTGAATTCGAAAACTTATTGTTTTTCTCCTGGCCAATAGGTCGTTCACAATAAGAAGGAAAATGAGAAAGAAAGAAAAGCTATTTTTATATCATCAATATACATGATATAATCAATATAATGTTCAACCTTGGTACGTAATTATATGATGTATTTGAATCTGTAACATACATTAAATTGGTAATTTTTATGTCACAAAGAAAAATTACGCCCCAACGCTCTTTACCACTTTCTTCCGCATATCATTGATGAAATACAATAACCTCGCTTCAAACAATGGCTACTTTGGCGTGAGTCCAGTCCGAAGTCTAGTCCACGACAACAACGTTGAGAAGTAGCTTCATCTGGCTTTTCGATGTCTAGGGACATTAGGGATTCGGCTACTCATCACGATACCAACTAGCTCTAATCTCTTTTATAATAGAGGAGGAGAAAGTAACTGATCGGCCGTAGCAACAGCTTATCACGCAGGTATGCAGACTGTGGCGGGGGGGGGGACATGGAATTCGCGGTTAAGCGCCTACTTCCACTGCTGCCGCTAGGCTTTTTAAAACAGCTGCGGGACAACTTGCTAATGTGCTTTTCTCTCCTCTGTTTCTGTATAGTCAGTGATTTTTATTGCTCTTTTACCCAAAACGCTTTGGGGGGTAATTAGGAAATTTCATTTAATTGAAAAGTTCTTGAAAAAATGACAGAAGTGGATTTCAGAGGGACTAGTGGTCTCGCTAGTGGTCGTACAGTTTTTGAGAAATTAAATCGCAATTATTTATGCACAGATTATTATGCTCGTTTGTATGAGACTGTTGCTGCAAAATGCACCTTTATCATGACTTGGACGATAAGGTTAAGAATATTTTGGAAAACTGAAGTATTATTCTAAATCAGAACTAGAATGTGTTATATTCAAATTTCGGAATGTCTAGCAGTGTCATTTGAAAGATCAGTAATTCAACATCGTAATGCATTAGTATATCTCGATAATCGATACACACTACGGGCAAAGATGAAACTAGAAATATACTAATTTGGTTTCCAAGCATTACTTTTCGGTTTGTAATATTGAATGCTATAATATGAAATAGTTAACACAATTTTTCAAGAACAATTAAATTACTAAAGTTTTTTCACTAAAATTAACTTTTGAAATAGACTATACCGTAATAACCCCTTTAATCAGTTTTGTTTCTGCCCCGTTAGATTAGGGGTTGATATTTTCGACTCTTATATTTTGCATACTGTGCAGGGGCAATAATTATGTAACTATACCTCGACTATATCCATCGTGTATTACTAATCGCAGAGGAAAGAGAGTCATATCCGTTTTGTTATACATCGTAATCGTTATCCGAGATAAGAAAATTGCAAGTCATCTTAGAATAACGTCGAGCAAAATAATTTTGATCTTAAAGCAAACGCAAGATCAATCATTCATCATATGATAATCGACATGAAAGTCATAAAAATCTCATCATCATCAACGATCGGCAGTTGATTCCAGATTATCGTCAACTGAAATTCATTAGAGACAAGGACTCTGTTGCAATAATTGTATTTGATATTATATTGAGCTAGAGAGAGAGAGAGAGAGCGCCAGCAAGTGCTGCAAGGACGCGTGCGGATCGACTTTCGAAGAATAAATAACACTAAAGTATACATATATGAGGTCGTACATGCAACGATGGAGCGAAAGATGAAATAAAAAAAAGAGAGACATCGAGAAAAAGAGAGAGAGAGAGAGCGTATACACAGCACGGTAACTGTTGCTTTGGAGCTCATGCAGTGCATGTCTGGCCGTTTACCTGAAATTATGCAACTATGCGTTTGCCTTGCGGGCAAAAGCGCATTGATAGAGAAGATGTATATATATATATATATATATATCCCCTGAGTGGAACAGGTAAACGTAACGGGGCAGCTGAACCTGGCGCAATCTTTAACGCTGCACCTGTACTACCTTCCTGTCACTTAAAGTTTTATTCCAGGCTTTATTTACAACCTTAAGTTTACCAAAAGACGTAAAGTCATTTGGATAATTCAGTTCAAGCCCATAATAGATTTACATATGCTTGCACGCATAGGACTGCAATCTCTATGAATGATAAAAACTCAAACAATGCATTATGTTTATCTTATATATCGATTAAGGTTTCATGATTATTGTAATGGGTAGTAAATCTGCTCAGAACTGATTAGAAGTTGAACAATTTTTGTCATTATCTGTAAATAAAAAGAGCACGATATTTATATATATATCTTGTATTATATATGTATGTATATCTAAATATCCTAAAATTAGTCTTTAAATACATTGCTGCGTTTCATTTACAATTTGGGTAGTCCACAGACAAAAAAAATAATCAACTGCTCGACTAAACGATTGGAAAGCTTAAAAGCACTAAATCATCCAACACGAGAGAGACAAAAACCTTTGCAACGACTATACCGATTCTTTCCCGTCCCCATCCATTACCCCAACCTTGACTCCTATGTACAGCAACAACAACCCATCCATGCGTCCTTTTAAATATTCCTGCCGCTTCTCCCTCGAGACTCTTATCTGTTTCGTCTTCTCTGCCCTCGCTCCCTCCCTTTCTCTCTCTCGGTCTCTGTTACGATATTACCTACTTTGCGAGGATTCATTGGGTCACGCGCATTTGGCGTTTGTTAGGCATACACATATACAAACAGCGGCAGTTTCCAAGCTCCTACACTCGGCTCCCGTCGATATTGAAAACGAGTGACTAATGATTATTGGCCGCAATGTATCGGTGACACGACGTCGTTGTTGTTGTCCTGACGATTTGTCGACTGAAGGGAGCGACGACGGGCAGCGACAGCAGGTTCCTTTTTCTTATATATTTCAACTTCACGTGCTCACCCTTCGTAGCGTACTTCTTTTTTAGAGGGGAAAACTGTGACTGTTATATGGATACTCACGAGTAGATAAACAAACAGTTATTTCGAAAATAAATATATTAAAGCAAAAAAGAAAAAAAAACACAATTATTAGTGTTTGCATGTATGCTTGAAAAAATTTCTTGGTGCATTCCAGTTTGAATATCGGTACCTAGTATTTCGTAGCTTTCTACACACCACCTAGGGTGGTTAAGTCCGAAGTTGTCGCATGCGTGTACAGTGACAAACACGCGATCTGATCTTTACTTCGGCCCGTGGTGTGCATGTATATGTTATTTTTGGGCTATAGGTGTGGTATGAAATGCTAATCAGTTTATCTTTTGTACTAAGGTTCTGCCAAAGAAATATATTATAAAATTGTATGATAATACTACATTTCATAACGATGTAAAAGGCTGTCAAGCGCAAAAGAGCGAGTGAAAACTAATATTGTGAAAGAAGCATTCGAAAACGTGTGAGTATAAGTATGAGGGCAGCGGTACAGTAAAGTATAGTATGAAGTGAATTCAGGATTTTTTGTAAACCAAGATCTTATCCGAGCCAATAGTCTGATACTAAATAAATAAATAAATATCATGTACATTCTTTCATTAAAATGACAGTCGAATACTTGATGTATTTCGATATTATACGACCCGGCCTCGTCCCCGTCTGCACGTCATGTATGGGCACTATTTGGTAAAAAATAAGAACGACCTACAAATTTATACCATAGTCCAGAAAACGTAGCTCAGATGACATAAGGGATATCAATATATCATTGGTCAATATCTGTCTTAAGAAGTTTTACTTTGCAGATAACGAAAATAGTCAAAAACTTTATTCTTATTATCGAGTATATTATCCAGCAGTAATATAGAAAAACAACTCAGCGATTTCCAAGATCAACTGTTACCCCATGTAACCAACTCCATAGTATCCCCTGGCAAAGTCTCATCATACAATATTTCGGGTTCTTCTACAGCATTACACACAAGAAAAAAACGTAAAAAGTGCAACAAGAAAGCCAATACACGAAGCAAAGATGTAGCCGATGAACCTACAGTAGGAACACTCATATATTATGCCGGATTTGAGATATCAATAGACTCTGACAATGACGGAGAAGTACAAAAGTCTCAGACCCATTCTTGTACGGTTATTACCAGGAGAAATGACAGTGGTCTAGGATTAGAAAGGCACTCGCAATAACAACATTCTTTTTAACATAACTAATGTTGTCAAAGTGTACAAATGGAAAAATTTTTGACATTTTCTGTCACATAAAAAAATATCCGGACAGAGGCGAAATCCAGTACACAGCGTATCATCTGAAGCAAGATTGAGAGCTCTTAATGGTTATTTACAGCGTCAACGAGATCAACACCTAAGGAGAATAATCTTGAAAGAAATCTAACTCAGAGTCCCAGCTATTAAACTCGAAAAATGTGTTACGCGTGAGAAGGAATGGTAAGATCCAACGATTAGTTGTGGTTCACCTGAATCCTACTAATTTGCACTCCAAATCCATATTCGACATTCAATCCGTCGGTACTATCAAGGCTAAATGGAAATCAAAACTTCCCAGTGGAAATTCTGCCAGAAATTTTAACACGCATCGTATTATTGCAAGACTGTCTGGGATCTGTACTTTTTGCACAAAATACCACGTTGCTCTGGTTTGTTATCACAAAGCCAACAAAGTCATACAGTTCATTTGTGCTGTCAGAATGACTACAAGAATTCTCAGTACCGCAGACGCCCATAATTAAAAAAAAAAAAAAAAAAAAGAGATCATAATCCAAAACTACAGTTTTCACTCTGTTCTCCTCCAATTTTATCTCGGACATATTCATGTTGTGTTCATTTTTTGAATTCTATTGGAATTAACCAATTAGGTAACTGTCCTCTTTTGTCATCGCGTGTTGCGACGGTTTTGCTGTTACAAATCTAACTAAATTTCTGCCTTTGATTTTTAGTTAGTCTCTCCGAAGTCTCAGATGATATTTTCTATCTTCTATTTTTCGTTTCTACATCTTCCTTTTTTTTTTTTTTTTTGATGTTCTCATAGTAGTGTATTGGTGATGATGTTAACCAGTTTTCGTCTATAATTTGACTAACTTAGCAATAAATTCTACTCTTATCAACAAGTTTCCTAATTTTTAACTTATGAATTATCTGCTTACCAATAGTATGTAAAAAAAGTAATCCCAATTAAAGAATTTTAGAATAAAAGCTATATTATAATCGTTTCTCCCTTCGTTCTCCTTTGGGAAGAAAAGTGAAAAGAAAAATAAAAGGTAACGAGAGACCATTTAAATGTCACATAACGAGAAATCATCGTTTTGAGTCGCGTCAACAACAGCAAAGATGACGACCGCATCTATCGTCATTGAATAAGCATATGTAGGTACATGTATCTGTGCTCGTATCTGTGTGTGTGTACATTACAGCCACAGCAATATATTTTCTCTTTGCGTTTATCGATACGTGCGCCTTTGACGAAATTCTGTTATTTAGGGCAGCATAACAAAAAAAAGAGTGTGCAGAAAAACACGAGCTTAGTGTGCTTACTTATAACGGAACAAAACGCGTGCCGTCGAAGCTATATTAGTAATAAAACCTTCACACGCGACCAACATATTTTTTTCTTTATGATGATTGTGCGCTTACGCATGCAATCTTTGCTGTAAGAATAATACATGAATGATAAAAAAAATCCACTTGGTGGAGCCAGCTGAAAATTTTGCTTTCATCGCTGCTGACGCTAATTACGTTTACTACAGGAAAAAATATAATTAATCATTGGGACTCGTGCGATACATAAAATTATGTAACTTAATTTCTTTACGGAAAATTATTTTTTATCGATCATTTGTTGCAAGGCACAAGATTTAAAAGAGTTGACATTGTCGGAGTCACAAGAGCCGTCGTCGTAGCTCAGTTGTTGGTCATTGTTGGTGGTGAAGAAGGTGCATATCTTATAGACAGGCGTTTTTCCTCGCGTTTTTCAGCGAGAATTCGTTCCCAAACTGGTGGCTAGTTTCGAACAAAATGCTGCCGTGAAACAAGACAAGACAGGATTTCAGAAAAGCTTTGTCTCGATCTCGAAAAATTTCGAAAAAATAATTTGAGTTGATCGTGATAAGTTCTCGGCATGAAAACTCTCCTCTTGGCCTCGAATAGTCATAGTATCAAATTCAAGTTTTTCAAATATTTTGTTAATAGTTTTCTCGCATTCATCAAGGTATGAACATTCGTTGTTACCGTTATCACTCGCATTATCATCCCTCGTCGTTTCTCATCATTTTGTTGTTATTACAAATCGTTCGATGCCTCGAAAAAAGCGGTCCTAAAGATGGCTGATGTCAAGTTGCGGCTAGAGTAAAAATAGCCGTTTTATCAGTGTCGAGTTGCAGAGTGTCGAGCGATAAGTGTCGTTTTCTAATTTTTTTCGAATTGCGGCTGGGCCTTTTCTTCCTTACTGTCGAATTGCGGCTGAGTGATTTTTCCCTTTGAGAATAAATCATTTTGATGTATTCACATTATTTAATGGCCGTAAAATGAATCGCCGTATCCCCCCAGGATGTGGGCAAAATGTTCGACAAGCATTTGTCGCACTATAAATAACTGTGAAGCGTTCCACTCGCACCTAAATCAAGAGCTTCCTTCTCCATCACCCTAACTTATTTACATTTGCATCATTACTCCAGAATGTTCAGTCAGAGGTGTACGTAAAAATGCAAAGTAGTAGTAGTGCAAAACCAAAGACGACGCAAGAAAAAGAAAATTTCTTAAGGCTAGAAATTTTAAGTTATGGACATAGAAAAGGCACTCGCCTTAATTTCATAAAAACTGTTTCCAAAAAATGTTTACCTGTGCGATTGTATATATGCTGAAAAAAGCCAAAATGATCATGACAAATTTATTTGCTCATTGCACAAAGAACACATTTTTTAAACACGCCAGTTTTTTTGTTCTTAAAAACTGCCAGTCCAAAGCCTGCGGACAAAGTGTGACGGAAAAATGTCGTTATATACCAATTAGTCATGAGGAAAGT
This sequence comes from Copidosoma aretas, assembly GCA_030522625.1. Lineage (NCBI taxonomy): Eukaryota > Metazoa > Arthropoda > Insecta > Hymenoptera > Encyrtidae > Copidosoma > Copidosoma aretas. The sequence goes on along the minus strand of JAPYYV010012275.1, from coordinate 1,152 downwards.
ATGAGCTGCAATTCGACAGTGACTTAAAAAGGCCTAGCCGAAATTTGACACTGATTAAGGTAGCTCCCTTGCGAAAACCTCCAGAATGAAATATGTTTCATTTGATAGACTTTGATCCGCTGAATCCCGCTGAATCCAACAGTGTCCTTGTTTATACCCCGAGCGGGTCAAAATCTTGAGATATTTCAGCTCAAAGTTGTACTTCTTAACATGAGCTCATACGGAAAAGCATTAAAAAACCATCTGTACAAGCATTTTCCGACTCAAAATAAAAAACCTGAGCAGACATTTTATGATGTACTTGCAGAAAAAATTTCGTTCTTTTTAATTACGTTTTGGAAACTGCTGGTAACGGGTCATTTTTAAAAGATATTTGCGAAGAAAGACGTGAAAATCAGTTTCAAATAGACTTGTTATGGTATAAAAAATTAAAGAGCTAGTCAAGATATTTTCAGTAATAAACAATCACAAAATTTGTCGGATGAAATTATTAGTCGCTATGATTATTATTAGTCGCAAATGGTAAAGAGAATAACCCGCTTTATTTGTAAAATTGCTAAACGGATGGAAAAAAATTCGCGCATATGATGTGAACATAGTTCACGAAACGACCGAACGTCAAGCCTATGTCAGTCCTGCAGATAACATACCCAAAAAAATGTTTCAGCCTAAAAGCGCAAACTCAAATTTCCAACTAGCGGCGCACAGCTGATCGCCTCGAAACCGGCCGCCGACAAGAAACTCGTTCCCGGGTCTGACGTAACGCAAAAAATTGTTTTCCTCGATTGCGCGTTCGAGCGAAAAAACACAGAAAATAAAGCTACTGCTGCAGCAGCAGCAGACGCGAAAAAAGAACAAATAACAAGGCGTACCAACACAGCTGGTGGTGGTGCTGCTGCTGGATTAGCCGTGTACACAAAACACACTCGGACGACGGAGAACAGTGGAAAAAATACGGAGAGAGGAGGATGCGACGAGTGGCGACACGCGCTTAGTGACCTTTGGCCTGTTGTACTTGTATATATGTACGTGTAACACGTGTATATGTATAGGCAACCGGCACGTTGGCGCAGCGGTAGAGTTGCAGTTTCGTCGATCTCCGGAATCAAGTACAGTGTGTACGGGCATGTAATAGGCGGGACTCGGTTCGAG
>JAPYYV010012274.1:0-10691 GCA_030522625.1 Copidosoma aretas | reverse complement strand
GATTTTTTACAGCTGCAGAATTTCGTGCGAATCGTTAAATTGTGATAGTGGCCAAGTACTGGGACCAATAATTTGGTGGCCAAGTACTGGTACATTTACTTAAATCAACTTGTCTTGTCTAAAAATGGCAAAAAAGTCGGGCTTAAAAGTTTCAAGCTAGGTTGAACCTCACCTAACGAAGAAAAAGTAAATAAATTCGAAACACTAATTTTTGAAAATTCTATTTTACACATCAAAATATTTTGTTTTTCCTGAAATGACTTATGTATATATTATGTAGTGAAATAACTGAATTTACTATGCATACATTATTATTTTATTACTTGTATTACTTATGATATTATATAATTACATTACACACGTATACGTTATTAAAAACTATTCTATTTAAGTTTTAAGTACAAGATAAGTCTACTCACAAAACATAATCGTCTTATTTCTTACTCGGGGAGATTACGGTTGTCTTGGCGGCGCAAAGTGAAGGAAGATTTTTGTAGAAAATGCAAAATAAAACACCTTTTACTCTTGTGAAAAAATCGGTATCTCGCTTCGTTTTCGAGATATCGATGTCGAAAGTATAAATATAAAAATTGCGATTTCTTAGCTTATTATGACTTTTGCTTTAAAAACAAGCAATATTAGATGTTTATTGTTGAGGTTCTTTTTCACTGCTCAGTCTAATACGTGTTTACTCGATGAATGACTAGATCACACTGAAAACGAAACATCGTCAGCTTAGTCAGCTGAGTGAGTCAGTGGTCAGTGACCTAGCTGAGCTGCGCACTCTGTGCTGCTCAATGAGCGGCACAGGCCTGATGTTTTGTTAACAGTGTGACTTAGTCATCCATCGGGCGAACATGTATTTACCGAGCAGTAAGTGATCAGCATCAGAGTATGAAATACGAAGATTATATTTCGTGAGTAGATTTATCTTGCACTTGAAACTTGAATATAATAATTTTTAATAAGATATACGTAGGTAGTGTGATAAAATAATAGTTTGTATAATAATAATGTCATCATATACAGTTCTTTTAGCATATATTATACACATACATAAATTGATAAACATTTACGAATAATTGACAACCAATGAGACATCATTATCAACACTCGAAAACTTAAGGTAGTTGTATCCCAAAATTCGAAGGTTATCAAAAAAGTTATACTTCTCAGTACTTATCATTGCTGCTATTTTCATGTATAATACTGTCACATATTATATAGATTGCATCATAGATTATTTTAGATTTCCTAATTTATTTATGAAAATATCGTGTGCATCAAAAATCAGCACTCTTTGTAGTAACAATTTTTCAATCATCATCCGATTTTAATAAACGAGGGCTGGTTTTTTCTTCGTACAAATAGCTACAAATTCACCGTCTTTGATATTTCAATAAAAGCCGTATTGTTGTTGAATATGTATTTGTTTATGAATTTTGTTTCGATTTTCATAAATAAATGCATGTTTAACAATCATTACGAGTTTTTTATAAAATCTAAGACAGTCAATTTATAGCTATTCAATAGGAGAAAAAAACTAGCCCTTGTTTATTAAAATTGGATGATCATTATACAATTTTCATTACAAAGAATGTAAATTTTTCCTTCACACGATATTTTGATAAATAAATGTAGGAAAAAATCCGAGTATAAATTTATAATGTACCCTGTTAACCCTGTATATGTATGCCTCAGACGAAAAAAAGCTCAGTTCAGAATTTCCTATTTAAAATAGAATTGAAAAATCCAAACTGAGCTCTTTTTCGTCCGAGGCGTTAATATGCGACAGTATTATACATTAAAATTGTAATGATTGTATAATATGTCACTGAGAAAAATAACTTCTTTGATAACCTTTAAATTTTGGGATACAACTACCTTAAACAGAGCAGTTTTTAATATTGTACATGGGTCATTTCACAAAAACTGCGATATTTTATGAAGCCTATGTTTGTAAACAACGCTATTTATAAACAGGTCTGTCATTACCGTAATGCTTTTTTTGAAGTTTTTAAAAAATCCCATTTACAGGTAGTTTGGCCTCACATAACATTAAAAAAATGGTAAAAAAATTCACATACTCAATTTTTAAAAACCTATTTCGCACACCAAAACATCCCGTTTTTCGTGAATTGACCCGTATAATTATGTAGTTAATATAAGAAATGTAAAAAACGTACTTGAATGGCGATCGCTCAATTTTCTCCTACTTATATTACAGTAAACGCGATTATTTTACAAAACCTTCTGAAGTTTGAAAAAAAAAAATCCATGATTATTATAAAGAAGGCATTCATACCGTGATAAATATATTAGCAAGTGAGGGGTGAGGAAATTTTATACTTGTATATGGGCTCCGTGAAAGAAGTGGTAAAAGAGTAAATTAGCCTGTCTGACGAGCCTTATATTTGCGCGCCTCTTTCGATCTCTGCTCGAGCTTTTTTTTTCGTTCCAAGCCAATTACTTCAGAGAAATTGAGACATCATCAAGCGACAATTTTCTCTCTCCGTATATTCCAGCCATCAACACCCCCTCGTCCTTCCCTCCAATATTAGTACATTATCCTCGAACTCTCTCAGTCTCTCTATCTTTTTCCCCCTCTCTCCTTCCTCCTTTGCCTCGTTTTTACGAGATTTTTTTATCAGCTGGAAATAAGGTTTCAGTGGGTGTAGGTATACTCACGCGGAATCGCGATCCATTCCCTTTCCAAACGATTATCGCTTTTAAAAAGCGCTGGAGCTCTTGATTTCATCCCTCAGACGGAAACGAAAAGAAATAATGAAGAGCATCAGTGAAAGAATGCTGTTCAATAGGTGTTGAGAAAATTGTTACTTTTCGTCGACCAATACGCCTTTGACTCGAGAATGGGGGTGGATCACAGGTCTACAAGAGACTAGGCAATGTTCGTTAACTCAAGCATTTTATGATCGTTGCTGTCACAAATCTTTAGTCCTGTCCTCCTGGTAATTAATCGCACTTACGTCAAGCGTTTATAAAGTTTTCCATCAGTCTTGAAGTATTCATCTGGATATCTTTAATTTTCATTCTCCTATCCGTTGTTATTATTTTCTGGCACTGCATATATCTTAATTATTTCATGATATGTTAATCAACTAATTATACTAAAACACTGCTGTGCCACGCGAAATTCTTACTATGTATAAAGCTATTCCATAATCCTCATTCACCTTCCGGCATTCAGGTAACATTGTAAAAATTAAATTCTTCTATTATACCTGACACCCCAATAATAAACGTGAACCCAATAACTTCTCACCCCACCATTGATGTATCCGGATATCCTCTCGATAAAAAAGAAAAAATCATGCTGTGAACTTCAAAGAGCCAAGCTTGGGTGGCGGCAGTAGCATCATATTATTACTTTTTTACGGTCAATAAAGGAAATTCGCTCCCCTACTGAATACTTTTTCCCTACGTGTACTGCACACTGCAACCGAATACACACGGAGCTTTTTCGCTTTCAACCCTACCCTCTTTACAATAATATTTATCATTGCTGCATATAGGTGTTGCGATAGGGTTTACCAGGATGAGATATGCGCTCCTTTAACCGACCTGAGACTGGCCAATATTCAGAGAAACTCTCTTTTCTAAATGAAAGAGAGAGCGACAGGTATAGGATCCTATGTGTTGAAGAAAAAACAACTGAAGTTACCAGACTAAGACTTACCTGTACTAAGAAATCGGAGATCCCTTAGCACCTCGTTGACTAATTACTAATCAAAAGTTTCGATGGACAATGAGAAACACGCTTACGTCACATACATGTATAGCTGAGAATATGAAAAAAACGCCAACTTTTCTCGATGGATGCCCCACAAAACTTGAGCATTGGATTTTCAGAAAATTGAAAGTCACGAAAAGCAGTAAACCTGTACAGGATGTCGTGTAAAATCAAAGCCCACCCTGGGTCACGGATCATCTCAGCAGCATCCCTACCTCCGCTGCACTCGATGACACTCAGTTTCCCGATCTTAAGGATGCCTCACACTGTACGGATATACGTCCTATCCCCCTTTTGCGCCACCCGCACTTCGTCAATGTCACGCAGGCCTCCACCTACCCCAGACCCCTTTTCCATCAACAACAACTTCGCGAGCGGAAGAGATAGAACGGGGGGTAGAGCTGACGGAAGAGAGAGAATGCCGCATCCCACGAGAAAAGTATCGTGAGCGCGCGCGCCGAATTCGCGAAACGAGATCTGGTTATGATTAACTTCGCCGCTGGATAATTGTGCACGGGGTTGGCTGCCTCTGCGGCTGCGGCTGATTAAATTTATCAAGCTCCGGTGTCTACGCACACGCTGGCTCGGTGTCTCCGTGTGTCCGTGTGTTTGCGTCTGGGTATTCATTTTAATTATCTCCCGCGTGGGTTTGCCAAAAGGCTGAGTTTCGACAAGATCCTGGAAGGCTTTCATTTTGAGGTTATGTGCGGGGAAATGTTCTTTATCGTGATGGTGCTTACTATATATATGATTTAATTACTTTTTTATCAAGACCAAATTATTTCCCTAAGTCTATTATGCACCCGTACCACCGCAGAATAGTACACCTGATCATTTCTTTTTGAATCGGATGGTTCTCCATGGAGTATAATGAAGCGTTATTCGCAATGTTGTCTCTGAGATTAAAAAAAATTTTCCGTGGCAAATTCAATTGTTATACATTTTAACAGCAAAAATATTTTGTTTGTCCAAGTTCAACAGGTTTAATAAAACAATTGAGTTCGGGTTAACTAAGCTACATGGATGCGGAAGATGAGAAAAGAGATAAGATTGGACGATTAAAAAAGAGCAAATATGTTGATGACAATGACGAAGCTGAGGAAGAGGTGCTGACGGACACAAGAAAAAGTATAAAAGAGGATAGAAAAGGGAAAGCCGAGATAAGGGATGGTGCCAATGACAGAGCTAACTCCGCTACAAATTGATGCACGCCGAGACTTTGGCACGCGATAATTTATCACTCTTACCCCTGTGTGTAATCTTTAAATCGTCTATCTCTCTCATCTTCAATCCACGCGCTGTTCTACCAGCGAAGTATAAATGGCTCCTTTTACAACTGGCACTTGATTGCGACAAATGTAAATAAGGCTCCCTATATAGACACACCTACAAACGCGAAACATTTTCCGCCCAAGTTTCGCAGCTAGTAAAACTCGGGGAGGCGTCATCTTTGCGCTGCGTTGCGTTATAGATAAGTCGCCTACATGAAAAATTATTGGGTATACCTTAGCGTCTTGGAACACGTATATTTTTCAATTGAGATTAAGTAGGTAATTGCCGTGATTCGAGGGGTGAAAGTTTGCGGTAGGTGACGTGGATCCGCTTGCGATAAGGATTTCATGCCTCGTGTGTGATTTGCCAGAGGGATATTGCACGTAATCAATGGGAATCCTGGCTGTGCGTCATTCTCTCGAACGGTCTGGATTCGTACAGTACTCATATTTACAATGAATTCATCAAGTGTTAACGAAAATTCCGAATCAGTTTTAAATTATCGGAGAAATGAGCCACAACAAAAGTGGGTAAATATGCAGAAGTGGATTAGACACATCTGTTTTTTGCTCTATAAAAAATAACGAGAGTTTTGTTGTAACAATGCCCAGCTCCACTTAACTGGAGCAATTGTTCTCGGAGTCTTTAGTGCTATAACGACCGAAGGATATTTTTCAAATTATAATGGAATTCACAAATTACTTTATTGCAAAGCACTGGAATATACTTTCACAATAAACCATCAACCGTCCATGCTAGTGTGCGTCTTGAATCACGTTACATCTTTAACGAAGCAGTTCTCGTTGATTATCGCTCTTTTTTAAGATAAGCGCGAACAAGAGTCCCAAAATTCCTCAGCAGAACCAAATCCCCCAGGAAACAAGATCCGATTCCGTGCTCCCAATTTTTCTCGGCCCCCCTGAAATCTGCATTTTCCATTGAATCCCTCCCGAGCCGATGAGCCAATCAATATTTCATGCGACCGCAGCTGGAACTTACGCAGCAGCAAGTATCGCGCGTTCATATCGCTCGTTACTTGCCCGCGTACATATAGCTGTGTATATCCAAGACGTCGAGAACGACGGCAGTGACTATACGAGGAGAGTGTACCTATTTTCGCTCGGTGGAAAATGAGGATGGAGAAGGAGAGACAGGCCGGAGGATAATTAGACGGGACAGCCAGCCCTTCCAAAGGGGAGGCCTCGGCTCCTCGGCTTTATTAACGATACCGCGTGGAGAAAAAGAAGGTTCGACAGGTTTCTTCCCGCCGCAATCTTGCGCTCGAAGGCTCGTCTATTTTTTCCTCGACGCCCTCCTCCATACACTCATTCTCCTTCCACGACCTTTTTTTCTTCTTGTTACGATCGACTTTCCTTTTTTTTTTTTTTTTTTTTTTTCTGTGCTCTTCTTTTTATTTTTCACGATCGTGGTTGAGATCAAGTTTGTTTTCAGAATTCGAGTTAAAGGGTGATATGCTTTCAATCAACACTAACACTGATGAGGATTTTCAAACGATTAATTTACGTTATAGCATTTATCAAATTGGTTTGTGCATTCATCGTGTGAAAATAGTTGGACCAATTCACGAGGTCTTCTGTCAAAATCATACAGACTCTATGTTCTCGTACGAAAGTAAGAAGCTTTTTCTTACCATTAGTTTCATCACTCGAGCTTTTTCGTATCGCTGGCTAAACTTGGAAGTGCTTGCGACGGTTTTTTCTTTGAACGAACAAACGAAGATGGACTCCATCTCTCGCGAGCTGGCAGCGGGCGACGAATATGAAATTTGCATATCAATCAGTTACCGTCATCTGTGGCCCGGCCCTGCCACCTCGACTATAGCATAAGGTGGATTATTGTGTTATTCGCGAAAATAATGAACCACAGCCAGACAAAGATAGAAGAAACCAATTAGCGAAAAAGAGAGAGAGAGATAGCCTCCATTTCATCTATTTGACGGAAATACTAATCTCTGCGCGCAGAAATCATTATTAACTGGAGAGATGAGATTAAACAAGGTCTTCTTTTACCCCCACGGCCTCGCCCACGGCATCCGTATGTTTATAGCTTCTACTGGTACTCTTCGTTTGTATCTGCTCTTATTGATAAAAGTTATTACATGAAGTCAAATGCACAGGACCAACAAAATCAATCTGCTCGATGACGGGAAACTCAACCAGCAGCAGAGGCAGCGCAGGTAGGGGGAGTTTCTTTTTTTTCCGCTCCCGCGAAAGTTTACTTTCCAGGGACTGCAACAAGTACATTTCAATTCAATTTCCAACTCGCAACTGTCGGAGGTGGGGAAGAAGAGATGGAGTTTATCGCGTTTGGGACCAATTCGGGGAGGAAGAGGCCCGAAGCGTTCACACGTTCCTCGACTATACGAGATTCACATTTCTATGGTGTTGAGGGAGGATGAGGTCAAATAAAGTGGACAGCATACATCGTGCGTGTGTCTTTTACCGTAGGGTCAGATTATGGAACGTATGGTGTTTGTTTTTTGTGAATTCATGTATCAAACAAAGAAATTCACAAAAAAAATATTTTTGTTCGACGGAAACCCTCCTCAGCGAAAAAATCTCTTGTCATATTTATGTTGGTGTCAAATTGTGTTAGTATTACGTGTTGTTCACCACGACGCAGTCGTCACTTATTCAAAGAAATCAGGTTTTGAACCCCAAACAACATTTGGAATGCGAGGACATTGCAGATTGCCGATTTAAGCACAACTGCAGCTGTTGGTAACTCAAAGAAAAACCCTAATATAAATTTCGTTGAAAAAAATTATTTGAAGGGACAAACTAAATTCAGTCATTGAATTAATTCAAAAATCACCCGAAAGAATGAAAAAATTCATTTGAAAATAGTATCTCTGCCACTCGAGTCCCAGTATTTTTTTCTTCCTCACGAGGACCGAACCGCGTCGTTTTACAAGAAGCGCGTATTCAACGAGAATCCGGAGGTGAACAGTCAGCAGTTACCCCAGCCTAAAGGACAGGACGGCAGAAAAAAACCGCTTTGTAACGCGATATCTCTCAGCTGCTGGCTCCGGTATTTCTTAATGAAATCAGGTGTGTGAATAAAGAGATAAAGAGTGATGAGAAGAGATGAGAACAGAGCGACATCAAAACAAATGCGAAATCGCTTATCGCAAGTGAAGTAGGAGTTGTAGAGCTTTCCAAGATTCAATCTAATGATCGAGAGACGCAGAGTGCGATGACGAGTAGCAATATAAACCTACACAGTTACGCATCATATGATTTTTCGAGTAAGTATATGTATAGGAAAGTTGTCGAGACTTTAAAAGGAAGAGGCTCACCTGAACTTTGGGAACAATACTAATTGTAAGCTAAGCCTCATTAGAAAGAGGCGCAGTGCAGATACTAATATATAATAGGAATGACAGATGCATTTTATTCTATTGTTTTTCGAAATAATTTGTTCATAAGTATATTATGTTATCTAGGGTTTAATTATATTATATCACGAAGATTTTATGAATAATTCTATCAATTGTATGAGAGTTGTAGAAAGATAAATGATATAACTCGCTCTTTCGTGATTATAGCAGTGATAATCAGATAAACAGGTCTAAGTTAAATGAAAGCTTGGAATGAAAATCAAAAACCCTACGGAGGAAAGGATCTAAGTATTATTGTTCGTCTTGTATTGGAATCCTTGTGAAAGTGAAAATGCAGCTATATTTATGCCCACTCCTCCCTCTTGCCAAGAAACTACACCTTGACAAAGTTTCACGAAATTTGAATTTGCGTGTAGAAAAAACTTCAGTTAAAACGCGCCTACATAGTACAGCACAGACTGTAGAACGAGCAGACGGCGATACTTAAATAGAAAGAAGTCACGTTAGTGGATTTTCTGGTGCCAGTTAGTTTTGTCTTTTTTGTTCTCGTTCTTTACAAGCTTGGTGGATACGCGTTCCATTAAATGCTTCTTTATCCTCTCAAGGCAGGAGAAATAGAGAACAAGAGAGATGTATACATCTACGAGGACAGGTGTTTGGTTGGGCACACGGGCAGCCCCCAACGCGGCTGAGTGCCAGCGACAGATGCCCCGATAAAAATTATACGAGGCTCGTGCACCTCAAGGGGAGAGTGGGAGCAGCTTCAGTTTAAGCTCGTGGAAAGTATGCCTCTTTAATAGTAGATGAATCTTTGTTACACTCTGGTGCCTCGGCATGTACTGATAATTTTTTGTAAGAGAAACTTTCTTGTGCCTAATTTAATTTTTTTGTCCGGTGTATGTTGTTGAGGAGGTTAATTTTTCGTGGGTATTCCAGTTACAATATTAAAATGCAATAAGTAGGTGCCATAACATAAAATATGATTTTATTTCTGTAAATTTATTTTTCGCCCTTGATCCCTTCAATGGTTTTTTGAAGAAATAAATAAAAAGAATACCCCGATTCAATTACACTACTAAAAATAAATTGAATTCTTAAAACAAGACCATCTGTAGGGGCTCCTCATTTCTCCCAAATCCTTCGATGTACAATCGTTTTTTCTTTCCTTCCTTCGTCTCTTTTGCTTGCTACCTTTTACTTTCCTAGCTTTTACTATGAGATCGAATAATCAAGAGAAATAGCAGATTTTCTGTCGATCATCCGATCTCATATCCAATTTGCCCTATTTCTAGTCTGCTCAGAATATACATTATTTACTCAAGGGGCCTAAAATATAGTTTGTTATGAACGTATGTACTCCACATAAAAATGATTGTTACGTCAAAAATGTTCTTGTGTTGCGCTTTCTTTATAATTGTAATAGACATGTAATAGTACTTTACGCCACTAGGGCGGAAAGTAAAAAATTGAGCGCCCGAAGAGCGCGCTTGTTTTACTTTTGTGCCCGAGTCTCGTATATTATTTCTCTTGCCGAGGGTGCAAAGTGCAATTTTGCGCCCGTGGGCGCACTTTGCGCTCTAGGGCAGAATAGTACATTTCCTACCTAGGGCAGAATATACGACTACCATGCCCGAAGGGCGCGGTTGTTGTATATTTCTTCCCTAGGTGAGGACAACATTTTTTGTACCGTGGGTAGAAAGTGCGAATTTCTGCCCGTGGGCGCATTTTCGGCCCGCTAATTACTTTCGGCCCTAGGGCAGAAAGTGATTAGGAGGGCCGAAAATGCGTCCCGAGGGCAGAAAGGCTCTGCCGCACTTTCTGCCCTAGGTATGAAAAAAAATTTTCCACCTTCTAACCTCAAAATAGCACCTTCGCCGCTTGATTTTGGCTCTTATGTGGAAAAATAGATTCCGCAACTCGATCGTAAAGGCTTTTTTACGGACCTCGTTACGGACCTCGGTACGTCCCTCGCCTTCGGCTCGGGCCGCAAACCACTCGGTCCGCAAATCTAAGCCTTTCCAAACTCGTACGTAATCTACTATTTCTGCCCGTGGGCGCAAAGTGGTTTCAAGGGCCCAAAGTGCAGCAGAGCCTTTTCACCCTCAGGCCGCACTTTGGGCCCATGGTAAGAAAAATGATTTTTTATACCTAGGGCAGAAAGTGCGGCAGAGCCTCTCTACCCTCCTAATCACTTTCGGCCCACGGGCAGAAAAATATTTTTCCTACCTCGGGCGTTTTTGAGGGGCTAGTGTGCCCTCGGTAGGAAAAATAGCATTCGCCACACAAGTGCGATCCATCCAGGGCTAC
>JAPYYV010012273.1:0-10379 GCA_030522625.1 Copidosoma aretas | reverse complement strand
TGATGATGATGATGATGATGATGATGATGATGATGATGATGATGATGATGATGATGATGATGATGATGATGATGATGAACATGAACAGTTTATATTTTCTGTAAACAGACTTTGAGTGAACAGTTCACAGTTGTACTGTCTACATTGGGAAAAAATTTATTTAAGTGTAAGTAATTTACTTATTTCAGAATACTGTTTTTAAGGTCTGCTATGACTGCTATGCATGTTACTTTCTGGTCCGCTCCCGGGCACTGTACGGCAACTAAGTACAATCAGCTGCTCTCAGTTGCTACCATCGGGCCAGAGATAAATCGGATCACAGCCTACACAAATTTTTCTATCTCGTCAGAAACGGACCGTGAATGGAATTAGTGGCACTCCTCTAGGGCCAGACGTGCGCTGAAAACTAATTCCTATTCGGGATATGTTATTCTTATACGAAATGTGATAAGCACTATTCTTTTGTGCATTATACTTACTACATAGGTGTATTATAATTCCGATTATAATGTTAATAGACAACTGTGGCTGCATATCACATGCTTTTGACAACGGAGAAATTTAATTAGACTTTATGGCAAGTAAGCTTTATACTTGTGTAACAGAAAATATGTGTTTTAATAAAATTATCTACTACTACGTCGAAAAATAACCAACTTTGTGTTGCTACGGTGAAAAACACGAAACGTTACTGACACTAATACTGAAGATAAAACAGATACTTGATAGGAGACACTTACACTTTAGCTCAATACTAAATCCAAATAAATCAAAATCCACGCACCTCAAACCAAATCACTAAATTAACTTGCTGATCTTAATGTGCTTAATAAATAATGTTTCTACTAATTTTAAATAATTCCAAAAAAAAGCACCAATGTGAATTTCTAGCTTCTCCAACCGAATAACCCAATGTACGTCAACATTTTATCGGAAGAGAAAAAAAAGATTAAAGTCAAACTATTTATTGTTTTTAGTAATTGGGTTATTGGAAGAATGGGAAATTATAATTATTTCAGAGGTAATTTTAGAATCGTGTATTTTTAGTCAGCTTGGAAGAAAATAGCATTAATGTAGCAAAAATTTTTGAAAATAACTTGGACTACTATGTATTAAGTTATACTTTTCTGGCAAACAATATATGTAGATGTGCCTGATTATGCCAAAATTTCTTCGGTAATGATCCCTGCTGAAATTTTGAAATAATAAGACACAATGAAAATAAAATAATTCATCCATAGAACCCCATGTTTATAAACCAATGATAGAAAATATTATATATGTAAAAATTTTCAAGAAATTTTTATTCAAATAGAGTAAAAATTCAGAAAATAATTATATATTTATTCAAAAACTAACAAATTATTAAAATAACAGACATATTCATTAATACATAGAAAAGCTGATACAAAAATCTATTTTTAAAGATTTTAGATACTTATTGAATTAATTGTTTGATAATTTATTACTGTAAAACAACAAATATTCAAACAAATCTATAAATCAACAATAATTTAATATTTAAATTGAATGTGAGTTTCAAACTGAAAAATAAAGGGTAGTGATGTCCAGCTCACTAACAGAGGTAGCTCGTAGATAAGTCGATACGGTACATGGCTTGTATCCTCGAGATCGTGAGTTTAAATCTGATGGAAAAAGGTTTTTTGTTAGGAATAAAACATTTACTTATGTTACATATTTTTAATGGGGGTGAAATTGGAATTCATTGACTTATTTCCCTGCATAATGGTCATATAGAAGTATAACTTCAATTAAATTACTTTATACATGGAAGGGTGCTATCAATAGTTATCTCATATAATCCCAGAGATACCATAAAAAATCTGGGGGTTGGCACGAAGCGTGCGGTGGCGGAGCCCCTCTAGTATATATATATATATATATATATATATGTATATATATATATACTTGCTTACCTATATTATGGTGGTGTTTAGGTGGGGAATTCCCCGTAACCCCCCCCCCCCCCACGCCCCCTCACTAATCAACACTCTACGTCCACCCTCTCCCACAAAATAAGGGATCATTATATTGTTTTCTCCGCTATTTGTACTTAAAATAGTATCCACACAACCCCCCCCTTCCATTCCTTTTTTGTCTCTTATAACCTCTCCACGCGATTTTGTATGTCCCCCTTCCCTGCCGCTCCCACCCTAATGACTTTCCTATATTTTTTCACAGTGTTATAAAATCATTGTAAAAATTGATAAAACTTTATGTATACTTTAATAATCTAATTTCTATATTATTAATTTCTTTTTACACAATACATAATATCCAAAAAAAATTTGAATTACATATTTATATTATCTGTTCTTTTTACTATTTTTAAATTACTTAAATAAAAATAAATTCACTTAAAACATATTTCAAAAATGTTGAAATGTTCTTTTATATGATTTAATTTTCTCATCTACTTTTTCACACTGCCAAGGAGGCAAATATATGGACTTTCCAAATACTTATAACATGTAATATTCATGTGTAATTGCATGGTAATTTTAAATAATTTATTCAAAAATTGAGTACATAAATTGGTATCTAATTTTTTTTAATTCATTCGTAAGTATAAAGTTCTCCGTGCATAATTTTTTTTTCGTGTTGATATGATTTAAAACAATGTAAAACTAATCATTTATTAAATGTATCCGTATGACATGATACAAGTACATATACGAACAAAAACTTTACAAAGTAATTAAGCAATTCAAACTGTGGGAGTGTCATAGTACTTAAGAAGCTTATTTAAATAGGCTTTTTAAATAGGGATGCGTCATACCTACAACGTGACAAAACTTCCTGTACGTATTTTAAAATTAGAAAAATAATTGATGATTTACATACTTACTTGTGTGATAGATAAGTACATGAATTACGTATTTTATCTATCTAGTTTAAAGGAGCCGTCTGTCTCTTCCCTAATCCTTCGATGTATATGTTAAAATATAACCATTAATGTTTATTTCTTTCATATGAATCCATACAAAACTGAATTTAATCTTAAATACTTTATTATATAGTATGAATATGCAATAATTCGACTTTAGACGGGGAAAAAAAGGTTAAAAGAGATTATTAGAGATAAGAAAATTGAAAGAATCAAACAAACACTAAGCAAAATAGTAAAATGCGGAGGTCACATAAGTTTAGAAAAGCGATTGAAAAAATTCAAACGAAAAAAAAAGGATTGAAATAAAAAAAAGCCTGAAAAAATAGTTTTAGAAATTTTTTAAGAGACAACATTGAGATATGTTATACGGAAAACGAAAAAAAGGTACGGTAATCAGCAGCAAAGTCTAAAACGATTTTAACAAGGATATATCGATCATTAAAGCAAAGAAAGTCCTAGAGAAAATAAAAAACGGAAAAGCCGCAAAGGACAACGAGTTGTGAAAGACATTTTATAAATCTGCCTATGATTTTGAAAATTAAATTAACAAACATACTTAATAGGTCATGGACAAGAACACATATTATCGAAGGGTTGGAAAAAGCAAGAATTTATTTCATTTACAAGGCAGGAAAGGATTAGAAGGACGTTAGAACTATAGAACAGTGACGTTTTTAAATGTAGAATTCAAGATATTAGCAATTATAATAGCTAAAATAGTAAAAAAAATAGTATAGTATAAAATGTAAAAGGAGAGTCAGGCTTGCTTCAGAGCAAAACGAATAACAAAGGGCCATATTTTTGTACTCAATGATTTAATTAAAAAAAACTAAAGAAAGCGGGCAATAATATTAATGCTGTGTTCGTAGACTGTAAAACATAATTTGATACGATCAATAGAGAAACATTTTGGATGAAATCAAAGAGAATAGGGATACGTATAAAAAAGATGATTATGTTAAAAAGAAACCGGAAATAAACAAGAAAACAAGTGATTACGGGCCAGGAGCTAGCAAATTTATATAAAACAGTAAAAGAGGTAATTAAAGGATAACTGATAAGCAGGATACACTTTAGATTAATTATAGAGGACATAAATAATAAGTTGATTTTATTTATAAATATTACAGGTGTTAAAGAAGGCAAACGAAAAATACACTGTACTTAATTGTCCAATAACGTTGCCTTGGACCGTAGCATTCTGAAAACACAAAACAAATGCTGAAAGACTTAGACAAATGTGTTCCCAAGAGTAGTCTGGTAGTAAACATAAAAAGAAAACGAAGATCTTGATTATTAGAAATTTAGAAGGGATAGGAACAGATCTGTTCGAATCCAAAGGCGAGGTATTGGAAGTTCGAGACGAGTATATGGACCATGGAGTGTGGTTCTCATAAAAAAAAAGGTTCTCGCCGCACGGAGAAAAAATGACAGGTAGAAAGCAAAGCGCAGTCAACGCAGTTTGGTATTTAAAAAAAATGGAACCGAACAGATTTAACAGAAAAATATTTCTCTAAAATTGATTGATAATTTTCGGTCGCATGGACGGAGAAGAGACATGCGTATGAATAAAAAAAGAATAAGTAGAAAAAATACAAATCAAATGTACAAAGATGATGTTGGGCTTATTTGACAAATCTGTGAATTTATTTTATGACAATATACAAAAGTAGAGGTAACTGTGTACATCTATAATAATGGAGTAAACACACTTTGTTCTATTAAAAATTTTATGTTACGATTTTATTGAAATATTGCTGAAATAAAAATAAATTAAGGTTGTGTTTTCATCAATAATCTACACTTTTGATAGTAGACGATATCATATTCGACATATAATTAAATATCTATTTGTATATTATTTTAGAAATAAAGATGTAGGCAAAGTTTGTAATATCCCATACATATATAAATATATTGTTTGATACGCGGCTGTCATGTCGCAGCACACAAGAGTTATCGCGCTATATGTTTATATCGATACGCTTGCTACGTATGGTGATGGTAAAAAATATAGTCAGTCGAGACTTTAACCTCTAGGCGATACATTTTGTTTGTTTTCGCTAATAAAGTTTGAATATGTTTTTATGAAAATTGGTGTGTTTGTATTACTGCGCGCGATCGCAACTATAATGATATTACGGTCGCTACGATCAAACAGTTATAATCAGTAAACTACTTTTATTGTTTTTAATTTCATGGGGACTCTATATAGAATCCATATAGGAGGCACGTGGAAGACAAATGAAAGTCACGTAAACTCCGCGAGGACTATTTCACGTGGACTTTGGAGACTTGTTTATTGATTTTTTTATTAATCCAGAAGTGCCTTGGGTCTTTTGTTTATAAGTTATATGCTATAAATTAGCTATTTATTACTCCACAAGTGCGCTAAGCCATTAGGGTCGAGCTTTTGTTATTTATTATTCATCTACTCTATTGAGACAACTGCGTGCGATGTCTATTTTGATGTGGCAATTGTAGAATTACCCTACACGGAGAGAACATTATTGGCCCGCTAGCATGAAGGCGATGGGGCTGGCAACATTTCGTCAGTCGATGCGTGCGCAGCGTAGCTGCTATGAGCAACCGGCCATTCTTTGATGGCTCGCCAGCGTCATCACGATGGAAATGCGCCATAACAGTGATGTTAAGGGAAGAAGCATAGCTGCACATGTTTTGCATACATCTAAAGTATGGCCGTGACGCGTGGCTGCCGATGGCGCTGACAAATAACTGTAGTCACTGGCAAGTTGCATAGACGGCAATGGGATATTTCCATCGGTCTCTATGCATTTGATCTGTCAGTCATATACATCTTCACATCTGCTCGTGTTGGAGTATACTTGGTTTTCAACGCCTGTTATAACGCACTTTTTATTTTTCATCGCTCATACTCGAGCTTATACTTTAAGTTTTTTACATGAAAGTGAGGATTAATTTATCTGTTTATTATGGACGGCTATATGTAATGTTTGTCAATTAGAATAGTTGAAAGAGTGCGACGTATAGGATCCAAGTATACCCTTTCTTTTTCAAACATCATATACTTGTAAATGTGGATCATGTGATTCAAACATCGCCGTGCTTAAGCGTTGTAAAATGTAAAACGAGGTTCATTGCAACACGATATGATTTGTAAGATGCATACTGATGAAATATGACTTTAGTAGAATGTAACAATGAAATGATAGTTATAATTACGATGTGATGTGTAATATTCATTTAACATAAATTAGGTAATCCACTCATTGATGATGGAAAATAACTGCATATGCTTACATTGGCACTCAATCATATGAAATAAAAGTTATTTCAATAATTCCTAGAACACTCTACGTATTTAATAATATATATCGAATCAATAATTTTTAAAAGTCACTAAATGTATAAATCTGTCAGTACCAGGGTTCTAAAATATAAAATTTCTCGATTAAACAAATATAATTTAAATTTCATTCCTAATTTAAAGTTATTTAAATCAACAATCAAATTTAATTATTAATTGAATGTTCTATTAATTTGGAATAAAATTTAATTGTTAGTTGATCGGTATTTCAATTAACAATTACATTTACCTGTTTGATGAAAACTTTTTCATGCAAGAAATAAATTAAATTGTTTATTAAACTGTAATTAGATTACGATTTAATTGAATTATTTAGAGCCTTGATCAGTACTTTGTAGTTGCATATTTTTGCCTGGATTTATGTATGTATACTTACAGTATTATGAAATACTTATGCATAAGAATAAGTACATAATATAAGAATGTATGAATATCCACAGATACATCGTGCAGAGAGCACAATTGATTTACTCTACTGCATTTCTTGCCTGAGCCCAAACGCATAGAGGCCGATGGAAATATCCCATCACCGTCTATGCAACTCGCGAGTGACTATAGTTATGCGTCAGTGCCATCGACAGCCACGCGTCACGGTCATACTTTAGATGTAAACAAAGCACGTGCAGCTGTTCTTCTTCCTCTAACATCACTGTTATGGCGCATGTCCATCGGGGCTACGTTAGCAAGCCATTGAAGAGAAGTCAGTACAGTGATGCCAAAGAGGGTACCTAAAGCTCGGCGCGAGATTCAAAAATAAAAAAAAAATAACAAACAATAGTTATTTGAGTGAGACACGAAGTATTAATAAGTAATTAGGTACTTAGTTACATAAATTTTGATAGTTTGAAATGATTAGATTAATTTTCGTATAGAAACACCTTCTTATACTTTTTAAATAATGACTGATCAAAGCAGTATGTTAATAACTCGTAGCATCGCTTCGACTTATATTAATAGATTTAGTTTGTACCTGTGCAACATTTTCATGTAGTCATTTGTATTAAATTATAAAAATTAATTGTATAATTAATCTTTTTAGGTAGATGATAAGGTTGTTGCCCTGCATTATCGCACAAGTATAAGAGATAATCATTAGTCGTCCGTCGATATCGTCACGTTCCTTAATGCCTGGTGATCTGAAAAAAGTGTAGTACACTCTACATCTCAATGTAAAGTGTAGTGTATATATCGATGCCAAATTATGTGGATTAAGCCAGGAAAATCATGATATAAAGATCAAATTTTTTTGCAAATACCAAACACCGCACAATATTCTTGCACAGTATAATTGGTGGTCATAATAAAACACCTTTGTATGAATGATTACAGAAAATGATTGCTCTATTATTCACAATGCATTAACTTTACTTCGTAAATCTGCGAATGTTTTTGAAACTTTAAAAATTTATTGTACATTCATACAACAAAGAAATGATTGTATGAATAACAGAAGTTTATAATAAAAAACATTATAAGGTAAGTTGTGATTTTATATTCCTCTGTTATGAACGATTTATGTTTTCTTTTTCCTAAGATTACTTCATACTACGCGTGTACTTTCTTAATTTATGTCCAATGCATTCTGTTCACTTTTACAAATCAATAATTCTCTCTGATTTTATTACCAATAGAACCGTGGTTGTACATACGTTCAAACGTGTTTGTGTCTCACACACGAGGAGACATACGTAAATTATTGTTTTACCATTGAAAAATGGCATAACGATTATTCTATTCGTCGATGATGTATTTTTACCAGTAGTGTAAGAGCTTCTTTATGGATAATGTATAAATGCATCGTGGGATACTCAATATTCTCAATACACGCCGTGCTATTATTTTCATTACATATACATTTGTATTACGGTTCTACATTCTAGTGTTGACACTAACTCGATAAACATTTATTAATGGAATAAAGTTAATTTACTCAATTTAAATAAATATATTATTCGATGTAGCTACATGTAGGCGTCTGACACATATTTTTATTGACATTATGATTTTTTTGACAAATTTTTGTCGACAATATAATTTTTTGTTTCGTTCTGATTTTTTAGTGATTGACTGTTACTTATGCAAATTTACTTTCCACTGCCTACTTTAAACGGATATGATTAATTTTTTTCCTACAGTTCATCATCTATTAAAATGATAATACTGACAGTGTAACAATCACTTTCGAATACGTGCTACATCATTAATTACTGCCTTAATCGTCTCTCTCTCTTATTGCTTATAACGGATTCGTCAAACCAGTCTGATGCGTCCAATGATGATACGAAATTCTTTGGACTCTGTAATAACAAACAAACTTATGACCTTGGCATTTATGACAAAACTATATGCTGCCTATATATAGGGGAAGCTTTGTTATCGACACAAAATCCTATTTGGAGATAACATGTTATGAATATGTGTCGTTCAGTTTAGAATCGGAATACAATATTTCGGCAAACTGTCTGTCTCTCTCTGTTTGTGTGTCTGTCTCTCTCTCTCTCTCGCTGTGTGTGTTCGGGTGTGTGTGTGTGTGTGGGTGTGTGTGTATGTGCGTGTGTAATCAGTTGTATCTGAGATGTTGTATTAGAAAATTTAGTAGCAGAAAATCGTGAAGATCATGAAATTTCTTCGATAACAACGTTTTTAGATTTAGATACAAAGAAAATTGATGAATGGTGTGTAGAAAAAAAGAAGAACATGTGAATGGTACAGCTTTGTGTCAATAAATTGGAACCGGTTTTTTTCCATACACATGAAGCAGTGTTACGCAGGAGAATGTCGACGTCATAATAACTATTATTTTAATAAGTATTAACAGTAATGTGAGTTGAATGTTTACATGTGATCAGAATTAGGGTGCGATAAATTACTTTAAGTAGCCCTATCAAAAATATCATCAATGATTCAACTTTGAAATCAACGTTGATTCAATGTCAAATCAACGTTGATGTTAACATTAAATTCATTAATAAAATGCAACGTTGATCAACGTTGATCTTAACATTGAATCAACGTTAAATCATAGGTGTTATCATGCGTATAATAACACCAAACTGGGGGCCTTCAGTAGCCTTCAAAAATACTTCAGTGATAAATCTGACTGCCAGCCACGTTTTTTTTCCCCATCTAAAATATCAACGTTGAAACTAACGTTGAAAATATCAATAATGAATCAACATTGAAGTGATTGATGATTCAACGCTGATTTGGATGTTGTTTTTTTTAAATTTCAAATCAGTAATGAATCAACTATGATTAAACGTCGATTCGATGTTACAATCAACGTTGATCAACGTTGATTTCAAAGTTGAATAATTGATGATATTTTTGATGGCCTGTATGCTAAATTTTGCTTGCTCTCTCTCTCGCTCTCTCTCTTTATTCCTTATTATTTCTGTCCCTATATACGCATAGATATATACGTAAAGCAGTATGAATCAGATAACTCTAACCTTACAGTTTCATTTAACGCATTGAACTATCAAAATAGTTAAACTTACCAAAAATAAATTTTCAATGTATTGGAGTACGTATAGTCCACAATCTGTAGCGTTCTTTTGCATGGGAACTTGTGGATAAATCCGTTTCATATTTTCCTTGGTGAACATTGATTCTTTGACATCAGTTCTAGCATACAATTTATAATTCAGATGTCAATAATATTTCAACTTCTTCATCTCGGTCGTTGGTGAATGCAGAGTCAAAGATTATAATACAAGGCCTGTCGGAATAAACATGTTCGGTCACTTGTATTTCATTTCACTTCGTACTCTCAAAATTTTTACAGTATGATTACAATGTATTTAAAAATTGTACCATATATATGTACGATCACACAATAACATTTTGTTTACCATTATCACTTTATTAGGTGCGCATACATTATATACGTATAATTAGCAATCCTCGATTTTTTTTGGTGTATGGAATAAGTGACGAACATAGCTTACCAAAAAACTGTAGTATACGAGGTATGTTCAAAAAGTAAGGTGACTTTTCAAATTTCGCGGGCAACGTACCTTCGATTATCGATTTGTTGGTTTTGTTATGTTGGTACACTCTTCCCGAACATCTGTACCAAGTTTTAAGTGTATAGCATTTTTTGTTTGGTTGTGAGAG